>BMAO01026185.1:0-108694 GCA_019973975.1 Trichonephila clavata | reverse complement strand
TTCACTTTCTTTAAATTGTTCTCAAGTTTAAAGAATTTGACAAACAGCAGCAACAAAGCAAATTTTGAAGAAAAAAAAATATTAAACACACACACAAAGAAAAAGGAAAATTTTGACTTTTATGAAAAAAATGTATATTATATGCAACAGTTCAAAATTAAAAAAAAAATTCATTCACATATGTAACATTAAAGCTACCTTTGCATTAAGTTAAGGAGAAGAAAATTTAAATTTGGAACATCTCAAATAGAAAAATACTCCAATATCCTGTCTTGACTGTACCATAAAGAGCAGCATATTTTACTCTATTACAAATTTATGTGAACAAAATCATTTTTTTTCTGGTATGAAATATTTTCCACATTTCATCTATATAAATTTAACTGTACTTTATAAAGAGAAAAAAATTAAGCATTTAAGGAATGTTTTTAAGTTTAAAAAACTAGTTTAATAAATAAAAATATGAGTAATAAATCAGAAATTTACCAGAAAACCACTGGGACATTGTTACTTTTAAAAAATGTGACTCGAGTGTAGTCCAAGCCGTTTCATGAAGACAGTCATAAAGCATTGATACTTGTTTTTCTATCAAGAACAGTGATTTAATTTTTTAAAATTCCAACAATTTGTAAAAAAATTTTGGACCCTTAAATATTAAAACTATAGCAACATTAATCTTGAAATTAAATAAATAGGAAGAAAGAATTTAAAAAAACCCAATTATTTCCTCAAAAAGTATTCGAATACATGTATTTTATTTTTTCATTACAAAATTGAGCTTAATTTTTATTATTTTATATTTAATAAATCTCTTACAATACCTATTATTTTGGGACATTTTTTACACGAAAAGAAATTTCTTTCTAACTGTAGCTATGAAAACCCACATATAGCAACAGTTATGTAGGTATCTCCTCATCTGGCAACAGTTGTGTCTAGATAGGAGAATGACTAAGGAGAGGAAGAAAGCAAGGCTGAGACATAGGAAAAGAATACCAATAGTTTATCAATGATTAATTGAATTTATTACTTGCATGTTATTGTGTAAGTCAGTGCCGGTTTATCCATTGGGTGCCCAGGGACCCAGATAATCTGCATTTAATCAGATTTTCTGGCTATAAATTTTGATCCGCTAGTGCCAAGGGGGTCTGTAGATCTTCTGCACCCAGGGCCCGAAATGAGTCTAAACCGGCACTGGTATAAGTGTTGTGTAATATCCTTTAATGATTTTAATAAGTATTGAGATTAAGTTTTGTAGTATATTTCTTACTTGTTGATGGAAACATAAAGACGCAGTTTATATGATGAAAGGAGTAGGAAAGAACTTATCAATGCTTATTATATTGGTGGCAGCCTGTGGAATTGAAGATGTTGGAGAGAAGAGAAATGTGTGTGAATAGCTTGAATGACCAGTTATCATCTCTTCAAGTTTGTTACCAAATCCTAGTTTGTTTGGGGTCATATCAGATGGACACAAAGCGACTAGGCAGTATTCATCAAAGTTCTGAAACCATGCATACTATATTTTACACTATTCATGTTTTAATATTTTTTCCCTCTTTCTTCAAGGTAAATTTGAAAGTTAAATGCAATAATTTATAGAAACAGATATTTTTGTTTATCTTATTGACACTGAGGTAGTAAAAATGACATTTTAAAATAATCTTTTCCCTCCCTAGGAAACACAATAAAACAAAAGGAAAAACAAAACAGTAATAGTATTTAAAAACAGCAATTATTGACTAAAATATTACTTGATTTAAAAAAAGTAAAAACCACAATAAAAGAAAAAAATTGTAAAGAACTGAAAAAAGCATAAAAATATTTCATAAGAGTGTTTCAAAAATAAAGAATTCTCT
Source organism: Trichonephila clavata (assembly GCA_019973975.1). Classification (NCBI taxonomy): domain Eukaryota; kingdom Metazoa; phylum Arthropoda; class Arachnida; order Araneae; family Nephilidae; genus Trichonephila; species Trichonephila clavata. The sequence goes on along the minus strand of BMAO01026185.1, from coordinate 106,835 downwards.
TAGAAGGACAATTTTCTACAAAATGAAGATAATTCTACAAATTAGATCATACTTATATACTTAGAAATATGTATTATGACATTAGTCTATAAAAGATCCCTGAATGAAATATAAAAGATACACAATTTATCAGCAAAAAGTTCATTATAATTAGGTATGTATATATGTGCTTAAAAATGAACCATGTTTAAAAATTTTTTATTTATTAATATTGATTTATACAACACACTATATTCTATTTGGAATAAACATTTTAAAAATTTCATATAAAACCTGATCACAAACTATAGTATTTTAATAACCAATTATTGATATTAAAGGACAATTACTATAATTATAGCTTCAGGAAATAAAGTATAAAAGACAAATGATTTATTAGATTGGACTCATTTCATAAAGTGAGCATAACAATAAAATTGAACTAATAAATTATTAATTATTTCAGAAGATGGTATTTATATATTAACATCATATCATTTACAACCTTTGGCTGATTATATGTAGAAAAATTTTACCACAAGGTTTATTACAGGCTCAAGTTGAATAGGTTGCCATAAATCAATCTTTGGTGATTAATCTCTGACATGCAGTTAATCTTTGGTGATAAATTACTAGCAAGGGGTTCATATATAAATATTGACTAGATCAAGAGTCAGTAAACTTTGAAAGAAAATAGCCACGTAGTAAGGGAAACAAGATAGTGAGGGCATCAAAGAGCTTTATATACATATGCATATGTAGGAAGGGAAAGAAAGTAGGGGCTCTGGTAGTGGTCGTGATTAAGACTGTTGTGGTCCAAAATTAATAGCTTTATAATATTTGAATAAAGATTTACATAAAATTAAAGATTTTGCATTTCTTTAAGAACTACAACTATTGAAGATACTTTTTATTTATGTGAATCAATGCAAGAGCTACCATAGTCAAAGTTGAGATTTAATGCTGAATTCGGGGGGGGGGGGGGAATACAGAATAATACCAAGAATACGGAAAGTTTTTTATTTTAGAATTTCATGTTTACACTAATAATTAAAATTGACTTTTTTGATTGTTCTTACATATAATGGTCATTTCAAACTCTTTTTATTAATACTTAAGCATGTCATAAAAATAGAATATATTTTCTTGTTACTTCTTTGTTGAGGGTTTAAATGCATCTCTTGTACATTTAAGAATGCTTCTGAATTTCTATACGCAAATAAATAAACATTGCTGGAAATCACTTTAAGGGGTATTACTCCAAGGCAGCAATGAGAGTTAAAATGAATTCAACAAAACACATTTTTTAAACTATAATAAAGTCAGAAAAACATTTAAAATATCAGATATTCAACAACCAGGCCATGAAAATTAAAGTTTCACATGGACTAAACACACATAATAGCTTATTATTCAACAAAGGTTTTTAATCGAATCAAATTTTAACTTACATTCATCCAACTATTAAGATATGATTCTACAGGTTTAAAACATTATAATTCTCATTAAATTAATCCCATTTAAAATTTAATATATTTTCCAAAATTTAGAAAACTATCATATTTATGTGAATAAATTAATATAGCATACAAATAAAAAAAAATATTGATTGCTGCACTCACTTTTAAAGAGTTGATATGTTTTTGACTTGTACGCATAGTACTGTTTATGAAATCCAAATTTTCCTCAATATTCTCCAGCTGTTCACGTTGCTTCACAAGTTCCTAATAAATTCACATGAGCAAATCATTAAACAGTAAAAATATATATATATATGTAAGTACTTGTAGCTTGAGACATTATTGGTACTTGTATATTATCGCAACAATCAGCAACTCTATTAATAACTCGCCAAGTTGGTAACCCTGATTTCCTGTCTCGTACATGCTGAATTGGCATCCATATGCTTTGTTTCACATAATGTCGCCAATTGGTTGTGATAATACATAAGTACCACATTATTTAACAAACAAACAATATATAATTTAAATATGAAGAAACAAGTAATATTGGTACTCACATTTAAGTGTTACCGCAGCAAAATATGCACAAAGCGAATCACGCCAGGATATTAAAAATGATAAAAAGTTTCTTATGCGTTTTGTTGGAAAAAGAAACAATCAGTAAGATTTTGGAATGAAAATGCCTGATTAGTGTGATGTAAATTTATCCGCAGTGATTGCAAAATTGGTTTTACTGTTTCAATAAAGTAACTATTCATTCGGGAAATAAAACAAGCAACAACTTATTTTTATAATATCTTCATTCATTTTAACATCAGTGAGTGTGAGTCATATTTATGTTGCACTATAAAGCTGCACAAGGGCTATTGGCAAAAGATCTCATACTTTTAAACTATGGTCAAGTGATGAGGACAACACCTGACCAGGCAACCCCCTCTCCTAACTTCCACACCACAACAGTAGGAGGATGCTTGAGCCTCGACATATTTAATGTGAAGACCCCCTCTACAAGGCAGGTCTTCAGTGGTACTAGACTCAAACTCATGACATGTCAGCCCCAAGTCCGTGACCTTAACCACAAGCCTACCACAGCTACTCATTCATTTTAACACCATTATTGAAATAACTGCCAGAATTAAATTATAGCCAAGAAATTACAACAACAATAACCAGACTAAGGACAAAACATTTTAAGGGCATGAAGATTCTGTCTGATGGATCCAGATCATATGTGGAATGCAGGCACTGCCCAGGCAAGCAACTGGATCCCAAACAACTTTTTTAACTGTCCTTCCATTATTGGTGCCCTTTTTAAAATAGACAATGACTACAGCATGGACATCCTATACTGGGATCGTGCCATGGATGTTGCCACGGCAGTGATTCATGCCTTTGGCAATATTTGACTCGTTTCTAAATCTTTATTTTGTTATATACACCTCTGCACTTTGTCATACACGACAACAACAACACCATTAATGAAATAACATTTTAAGGCAATATTGAATGATATAAATTAAGTTTTTACAACCAAATTTCACATCTTTTGCTTATAAATAAGATCAAAATATGCATGGATTAGACATTTCATGCGAGAGCTGTGAGCACTATTTCTTTACTTCAAACAAACTAAGCTTTAATCCTTTCAGTATGTTTCCTTAATTTTTCTGAAAGAAACATTTTGGTTCAACATATTTTAATGCTCTACAAATTGGGGGCAAAAAAAAAAAAGGAAATCACACATTAAAATTGTTAAAACAACTTGATTTCTTATGAATAAATAATTACTAAACATTTTAAATAAGCCAAAAATAATTTTTTATTTTGTGTTACAAACCTAAAAAGTTATATAATGGGCACAAGTTCGATATACGGACTTTTTTTGGCAGGTTTTTTTTGGCGCCCTTTTCGGGCGATTCTGTCTACCCTGATTCCCCCTGTTTTCCGGTCCGGGTCGGGTTCCACAGGGTTTTTCGTTTTATGGAGAATTTTCCAATCAGAGCAGTAATGTTTTTTTTTTTGGTGGGGGGGGGGGGTATGGAATTCTCTCTCAGACACCCTTCTTTTCAACTTGGATTTTCAACTGTTCAGACAGATATTTCTGGACAAGAATTCATTGCCTTATTTCCTATTATTTCTTAATATTTATAAAGAATATTTATTTAATATTAATTAATTAATCACAATTATTTAATATTTATTAATAATGTATCATATTTATTTAATATTAAAATTTATAATTATATTAAAATTATTTATAAAAAATAGTTATTTAATATTTATTAAAGTTTATTTTTAATTATTGATTAGGTTGAATATTCTTTCATTATTAGGTTGTATTTCAATTTTTATTATTATTACCTTATTTCTTATTCATATTACTTATTAATATTTCTTTTTAATTACTGAACAATTATTTAATTATTGCTTAGGTTGACTTAATTCTGTCATTATTAGGAAATATATTCTTTTATTATTAACATTCATTTTTACTTATTGATAAATTATTTCAGTTAAAGATTAGGCTGACTATCAATTTTTACATTATTATTATTAATTTACAAAGAGATTAATTTAAATTTTAAAAACCTTGTTATTTTATATACCTTTAAATATTGTAACCTGTTCCCTCTAACCATGGGACTATTTGCAGTGTTTATCCCAAGTATAAGAAAGTTCTGTCAGAAACAGTTCCTGTTTTATTTTCTAGCAAAAAGGCCACATTTTGGGAGAAAAAGGGAGTATTTAATCTCGATTCTGTTTATGAAATATGTAGGGATAAGAAACCATTTTTAGATTTTGCAAGAAAAACTCATCTGATTAAATTAGAATTATTTTTACTGCAATTGTAATGTTCTGATGAAGTTTGGGAAGAAAAATTCTATTTTAGATGGTTAATCATAGATTTGCAGAAATTCCAGGAATAACAAGATATGTGGTTCAACTAAAACCATACATCATGGCTTGTATATATATAGTTCAACTAAAACCATACATCTTGGCTTGTGGTTCAGTTGCAGCAAACTAAAATTAAATGAGATTTTTCGTCTCACTTATCATTTGATCATGGGAACCAGAACAAAATAGACCAAAGCTTATTTCTATTTATCTTCTGATACAGTTGCAGATTGGGGGCAATTTGTCATTGAAGTTATTCTATATTATGCAGAAGTCGACAAATCGAATTCAGAGGGGAAGCAGTACACAACATATATTGTGAGATTCTAGTCAACATTTTAAAGGAATGGATAGAGCCTGGAACTATGATTTTTCCAACAAATAGAAGGCATTTAAAAATTTAGGACAAGAAGGTTTGATCATTTGACGTTAAATCATAGCCTTCATTTTGTAAATCTTGTAACGAATTGCCACACAAATACCATAGAAGGCACTTGGAAGCATGTTACAGATTCACTCCCTACCTGCAATAGAAAAATAGATTTAAAATTTCATTTGTTGCTGTATATAAGTTTAGAAAATGAAGCAAACAGCAGGGAATTGAAACAATTGAAATTGAAATGAATTGAAGGGAATTGAAATTGAAACAGGCCAATTGAAACAATTGGATTGTTTCAATAAGTTTTTAAAAATTGTTAGGGACATCAACTGGGCTGAGGTCAAATTCTTTAAAAGGGGAATTTAATCAAGATTTTTTATCACCATGATTTTTATCACAATCTATCTTGCTGACAAGTGATGACTTTGGCCACTTTATGACAATTTTTTATACATAAAGTGCTGCAAGGTAAGTTAATGATATTTATATTTATTTTATTCAATGTAAGCAAGAAAGATTCTCCTTATATTTAATTTATGACTTTAATTTTATTGTTAATTTGCTTTAATATGTTAAATTATAATGTTTCTCTTCTAGGCTTAATGATGATAAATAGAACAATTTGTTCATTACTATTCTGAATCACTTAAAAAAATAGATTTTTATTCTTAAATTCAATGCAGTATTGCTAAAATAATCATTAACTATTTACATTTAGTTCTATAAAAATTTGTCCTTTCACTACTTTTTTAGTTTAATATTATGTAGGAAAAAATATTACACGTTTCATTTTTATGCTTCTACTAAAGTTAGAAAGAATCCCACCATTAATTTTCGTACAGAGGTGGCGGGGGGGGGGGAGGTAAACTTAGATGGAAGACAGGAACTTTGCAAAACTGTTCAGTCAGGAGGAAGGGAGGGGGCGGGGAGAAGTGTCGCGGTGTTTACTGGCGGCTAAGCGGGAAGGAAGGAGGGGGGGGGAATGCAACCCTGTGCTTTCCTTGGCGACTGTTGTCGCCGGAAAACAAATTTGGCGATTTTTGAAAAAAGTCCGTATATCGAACTTGTACCATATAATGTTGCACAAATGAAAAGACGGTACTTTGTATTTTCGCAACAATCACCAACATTCAAGATAACTCACCAAGTTGGCAACCCCAATTTCGCATGTGTCAAAAGAGGCTGAATTGACAATTGCATGCTTTGTTTCATTTTATGTTGCCAATAGGTTGCAATAATACATAAGTACCAAAAAGACATTGTTAATTCAAAATATGTTGTCGAATGCTATTATCATTATTACTGTGTACAAACATGCACATACACAGTTTCACTATTGGCAGTATATTGATGCACTTGGTGATGTTTTTCGATTGAAAGAAATTGGTTAATTGTACAATAAGTAAGCACCAAAAATGCAAATATGAAAAACACATTTCTGAAAAATAAAAATAAAGCAAATATTCAAAAATATTTATTTTCATTCAATTTAAATTCTCTAAAATATTTATTTTCATTCAATTTAAATTCTCAAAAATATTTTCATTCTCAAACAATTAAGACCTTTAACAGGTCAAAAATGACCAATTTTATAAATTACTCATACTTAGGCAATTGTGTAGTCTAATAAATGTTCCAAAATTTTATCAAATCAATATTTCATGTAATCTAACAGTTATTGGATTAATACAGTAAGACAACAAATGTTTTTTTGATGTTATACAAAACCCAGACTAAAGTCTTATTACAAAATTCATAAATTTGATCATGCCATTGACAATGCATGAGAAGTAAATTAGTTAATGAATGATTGCACATACATATTACTCTGACTTCAATACCACTCATCATTTATTCTGTACTCAATTCATACATATGGATAAAAATAAAATTTTGATGCATATGAATCACAATATTGTATTTGTATTAATACATCACAAAGCATGATATAAACAGTTTGGTAAAATCTTTTGAATTTTGTTGCATTATTATATATTAAAAATAATTATTCAAATGTTGAATCGATGCAACTAACTTTTGGGAGGATAAAATATCTATTTTGGTACAAAATTAGCATATTAAAAAATTAAACTAACCTCAGCAGTTAATATTCCCACTTGCTCAGATTCATGAAGCAAACCAATAGAATTGTTTGTACTTTGCAAAGTTCTCTCCTCAATTCGACGCCTCTCTTCAAGTAACTGTTGTCTTCTAATTTCCCATTGATTCTGCTCACTTCCAGCACTATTATTACTTAATATATAGCCCGACTTTCCTTGGCGAGGGTGATTAAGAAATTCATTATCATCAACATCGTCGTCATCTAAGAAAGGATTCGATTTAATTTCTCGAGCCATTCTGTGTGAAGATCAAACAAAAAATGCACAATAAACATAGGTGACAACAGCAAAATTGTTTATCTAGTTTTACACCTCCATGAAAAAATACGAATTTGTTCAGTACTGTATAGAAAAGGAAGAACTACGTATTTCCTCAATCCATTATATGTGATTTGTGTGAGTTAAAATGAAGATTGCACTTTATTTTTGATAAAGTTCAACAGACCAATTGTTTTCAAGGATGACTTGATTAATTTGAAATATTAACAACCATAAATTTGACGTAGCAGACGAAGGTGACTCATTGGCTAATCAGAAAGTGTTTTTCCTTTAAAATTCAGTTGCAGTGATATTAAATAATAATAATTTTTTAATGGGGAAAGAATTAAATAAACAAAAGTGAAATACTCGAAATATAGATGTCATAGATTATAAAAACTCATTTATTTCCTTAGTAAAATTTCATTTTGAAAAATTACAATTTGCACTGAACAGATTTGTTTTTTCAGAGTTTGCTTATTTATTATTTAAATTTCGAGATTACTAAAGCGCATTAAGTAAATAAATTATAAATAAATATTTCAGTTACATGTATGGTTTCAACTTTGCAGAAAAATGGATAAAAACTATAACATAATACATACAAAATTAAGTACCCGTTACACGTACTCGTTAAACTATATTTCTGTAACGGCTCGATATAAAAAATCGTCCGCTCGCTATTTTGCGATTAATGTTTCTATTTCTTTTTTTAATTCTCTCAAGCAATGTGTACTGCTAAATTGATTACTGTTCGCGTTGCATGAAATTTTAAAAATCGAGTAATTTTTTGAATCTCAATAATATTTTATGTAAATTTTCTGAATCACCAAAGACTGTAAAAATGTTATGGTTTCCAAGAAATTTATTGAAACGTCAAGTAAATTTAATTTTTTGGAAAAGGTAAGTGGACGTTAAAAGTATTCTTTTTTGCTTACAATATTTCTGATACACTGGTTATTTTATATTTTGAGCTTATAATCTTAAATATTTCGTATTTATAATACGCAAAAAAAAAAAAAAAAGAATTGTGTCGATTTGATTTGGTATTTTTATTTACATTTTAAAAATCTCTAAAAGGACGTTAAGAAATTGAATAGAATGAATCATTTTCGTTAATCGATCTCGAAATTTTTTCCTTAATAATGGTCTGAAATTTCCATTTTAAGTCATCTTGAAAATATGAATAAAACTTGTATATGGTAAGCTCAAATATTAATTTTCGGATTAACAATTGAAAATGTTGGTTAAAGTAAAGTTTACAGAACATATATTGGCAATTTTTTTTTGATGACCTGTATAATAAGTATCCAAATTATGGATAATTGTCCAAAATTAACAGTATGTTAAACACAAACAATGAATTACACAACTATTTACATTTTTAAAAGATAATTTTTGGAATAAAGCAAATAAAAGAAAAAGATTAATGTTATGAAATAAAGATTATTCCATTTCTAAAAAACAAAAAAATTATAAATCTTTTAAAGGAAGATAAAGCTTTTTTACGAGAAAGATGCAAAACTGCTAATTTACATTGCTGATTTTGTGCATTCTTTGTCATATGAAGTTCAAATGTTAAGAATAAATTTGATTATCTTATGAAGCTATTCAGTTTTTTGTTGTACTTAAAGAAAATGTCCTTCGTGACACTTTTCTGAGAGATGTCAATCTCATAATAAATAAAATTACAGTTGTTCTTTTGAACTCACATATTCATCATCAACATTTCGATTATATTTCATTAGCTTTCTTCAAGCTAACTATTCTTTTTTTTTACATTTTAATTCTATCCTCATTCATTCCTCTCATAGCATTTCTAAATAAATTCATCCTTCAAATCCTTCTCAATCAAATTTTCACAAATTGAATGATCAATATTATTCAAAATCAAACCTATAAAACTGTACCCTTGTACTCATAAGTATTTTTCCTTGTTACTCTAAAGCATAAGAAATCAAAAGAATTATGTTTCTCAATCATATTGCTCAAAAAAATTAGGCACCCTAAAAAAACTAAAGTACAGATATTAAAAATGAAATACTTTATGAATACCAAAGCCAATTTCTAAATACATTTTTTGAAAAAGAACGATGAAATGTTTCTTCTAAAAAAAATTGTTTATCTTTAAAAAAAATCCTGTTTTAACAACTGAACAGCAGTCAAGAACAGAGAACATGTGATTTAATTGAAAATATTCTATTTTTAAAGAAATCAGAATTATCTTAATAGTTTGCCAGAATAAAATTATTATTGAGCCTTGAAATTTGAAAAACTGCTGGAACCCTGTTTTTCACTAATCAAAAATATGTGTATAAAATATTCTATTTCATATCATATTAATACTCACTTAATAAACTTTTATTACATTGGTAAACAAAAGTTGTGGGTACTTGCTTATTATCCAACTCTATTAATTACATGCTAAGTTTACAACCTTAATTTATTATGTCTCGTGTGCGCTGAATTCGCAACCAGGTGCTTCGTTTCATATAATGTTGCCAGTAGGTTGCGATAATACGTAAGTACAAAGTTGTGTTGTATGTCCATATTAAAAGTATGTGTATTTTGTTAGAGTTACACACTTAATTTTTATAAGTTTTTAAAAATTTTACGGAGAAATGTTCATTTTAAAAGAAAAATATAGTTTATTGCAAATTGTAGAGAAAGTTCCTGTTTTGATGTAGTAAGTATAGTTTGTTGATTAAGTCCTTTTTTAAATTGGCCATGTTTTGTTTATAAAATTGAAACTGAAAACAAATAATATGATTTTTGCATTTTCTGATTATAAGCCTTCAAATAAAAATCATTATAGAGGATTTGGGGAGTAGTTTAATGATCTATGAATATTGCTTTTCTCTTCTCTGTTTTATTCTTCCTTATAAGATGCGCATACTTCTCTGAGATATATACACCAATGAATAGTTATTGATAATCATGATGTGTCTACAAAATTTGAAATGTTGCATATTATTTTATCCAATAATAAATAAAATGAACGGCTGTTTTATAGGAAATATGCCTATCATCAATGCAATAGTTTGTTGCAACCTACATCATTTATCAAATTAGTAAAAAAATAGTGTCAAAGACTGCAGTTTTTTTTTAATATTTTTTATTCTCTGTTGTTGAACCAACCCAAGTTTCTAAAGAATCCCAGCATTTGTTGTCCCTGTTTGCACTGTTTGCAGTCTCGTTGGGATCTGCTAGGATTAAAAAAACCCATTGGGGACTAAATATTTTATGTAGAAAAAGTTAGCTATGCATGATATGGTTCCCTTGTCTATGATACAGGCATATTTGTATTAGATTTCTGATACTCAAAGCATGCTAATGCTACCAAGCATTGAAACTAGGAATATGGATAATGAGTAAGCACCTTATAGTAGTAAATAATTTTTATAACTATTAACTCAAGTCCTGGTTAATAATATACAGCTTATAAGCTATTTCCCCATGCATGGTTAAGTGAAAAAAATTAATCACTTAAATTGCATTTTATGTAAAAAATGCATTACTTCAGAATATGTTTTACAAATGGTTAAACTAGTTAAAATCATCTTTTAAATTTTAAAAATTTAGTCCTTTGATGAAGTTTAATTTTAAAAGTATATGATAACTCTTACAACAGAACTCATTTTGAGTCTGAAAAATGACTAAAGGCAATCATAATGAAAAAAGAAACATTAATTTAAAAAAAAACAGTCATTTTTGTTTTGTTGAAAATAAATCTTGGGGAAAAATAATAATCATTTTATACCTATAAACGAAAATGTAAATAATATTAATCCATTTCAATAACGTGATTGATACATAAACAAAAAGTCACATATAGAACACTAAGTGTAGATTTAATGGCTAGTTGAGAAAATGACTTCAAAAGCTGCACAGAATACATTGACAATAAGAATATGACTAAAATAAAAAAAGATTTCATATATTTTTAATTAAATCTAATAATTATATTCTGATGATGGATATTCAACTGGAGATATTCAATTTATCATTCCATCATAATGTTGATGCAGAGAAAAAACAAACAAGCAACAAATTTTGCAAGCATTACTACAGCATTTTAATAGCATTATCAACTAAGTTAAATGTATGATTATAATGTGGAATAAACATTACTGCTGGGGCATGTTGTCTTATTCATGTTTGTTGACCATTGTACTTGCCTGACATATTTGCTGTATTATCATCCAGTTGCCCATGACAATAAGTAAAATTATATATTTATATTAAATTAAAAAGTATTATTATTTTAAAGAAAGTCGTACTTTTTCAAGTAGCAAAGAGGGACATTTTAAAAAGAAAGGAAACAGTTTTTTCTGTTCAGAGGTAGAATGTTGTTAAAATAGGGAAAATATATTTTGATGAGTTAAAAATTAAAGTACATTTTTTTTATATACTTGTTATTTTTCAAATTAGGTAATATGTACTAGTTTTAACCCCCCCCCCCCAATTTTTTTTCTATTGCAACTACTTTTATTTTTCAGTACTAGTCATATTGCATAAATTTATTTCCTAATTTTTTTTTTGGTATATTTTGATAAAAGCGAACTGGCTGAAGTAAAATTATTTCAATATGAATTAAACTAGTTAATAAGAAAATATCACCAATTATACCCTTTACTGTTATTTACTATTACTAGACTTAATTTTCTAAGATACATTATATAAAAAAATAAGAATAAAAGTGGAGGTGGAGCTTGTGAATAAAGCAATTATGGCTTACCTGAGAATTAGGAAAGAAAAAAAAAATTTTTTTTTTAAGTGTGTGATAGTAATAAACATCACTTAAATCTTTTAATTGTTGCTTATGAAAAGAATGTTGAAAAAAATACTTATTTTTTAAAATTGTTTAGCATTGACAAAAATGAGTGTTAAGGGGGGGGGGGAGAATTAATAGAAGAGAGAAAGCATCGAAAAAAACAAAAAGTGCGAACAGCACTAAGATCGGCAGCGACACGGTTAATTAAAATCGTTGAGAATTTATTAAAAGAAGAACTGACTGATTTTGATTCCCTTGAGGAAAATTTGAATTTAATAATAACTAGATTGGAAAAGTTAAGAAATATTGATGGCTTAATTTTAAGTGAAACTACACATTGGAACAATATGACACTGAATTAAGTACTTCATTTGATTACTGTGACAAAATAACTACAACAATTTTTAGCGCAAACAATAAAATAAAACAAAAGTCGGATTAATTCCATTGTGTGTAGCTGTACAAATCAGAATTCAACTTCTGTAAATACAAATAACATTGTTAAACTTCCAAAGTTAATGATTCAAAAATTTTATGGAGATTGTACTTAAGGAGAAAGCTTCTGGAATACGTTCCAAATTTCAATCCATGATAATAATTCACTTTCGAAAATAGAAAAATTTAATTATTTAAAAAGCTATGTATCTGGTTCAGCTGCTCAAGCAATAGAAGGTTTTGAGATTAATGAATTAAGCTATGATTCTGCTGTTGAGCTTCTTAAAAAAGATTTGAAAAAAAAAAAGAAGTAATAATTATCAACCATATGAATAAAAAATAAATCTGCTTCCAGTTTATAAATCGAATGACATTCCAAAGTTAAAAAAGTTACATAGCGAAATTGAAGTAAATGTTAGGAGCTTATCGGCGTTAGGCTTAGAACCCAAATCTTACAGCTCTATGTTAATTGCTGTCGTTCTTTGAAAATTATTCCAACTGAATTTACTCTAGAATATAATCGAAGAAATGTTGACAAAAAATTGAGTCCAGATATAAATGATTTTTTGGAATTTTTCCAAACAGAAACCAAAAGTAGAGAGCGAACCTTTTGATGATTCTGGAATTCGACATATATATCTTTATGTATAAAATATACGTGTCACAGTGTTTGTCCGCAATAGACTCCGAAACTTCTCAACCGATCATAATATAATTTTGCATATTATCGACACTATTGTTGATGAAAACAAAACCGCAAATTTTCCAACCGATTTTTTGAATTCTCTAGAAGTAACTGGAATGTCACCACACAATCTTCGGTTGAAGATTAGTTCCCTGGATATTCTTTTGTGTAACTTAAATCCACCTAGATTATGCAACGGAGCACGTTTCATCATCAAAAGAATTACCGGGAACTTCTTGAAGCAAACATTTTGACTGTAAAATTTAAACGAAAATTCGGTTATTCTACTACGGAAACTGTTGCCACGTATTCCACTGATACCGTCAGAATCTCTAATACCATTCAAAAGGCTTCAATTCCCGATTCGCGTTTGGCTTTCGCGATGACCAGAAATGAATCTGAAAACCGAACAATATTCATTTGATACTTGGACTTAGAAAATCCATGTTTCTCGAATGGGCAACTAGATGTTACATGCTCACGTGTGCGGAAACCGTTGAATCTATTTGAGTTAACAAAATACGGGTTACCGAAAAATATTGTGCACCGATTAGCGATTAGTTGTATAGAATTATTTGTTGTTATACTTTAAAATGATAAAAATAATTTTAAAAATTGCAAAGAATCAACGTTATTTACCACATTTATAAAATTAAATCTTTATATGTTGTTACTTAATGACTTCGTTAGTAATTCATGCATTATACTACACTCAAATAGGAGATGGATGAAATGCAAAATTAAAATAATTTGTTGTTTTATACTTTATTTCAACCCTCCAAAATTATAAACGAAGATTAATTTGACTGCATTGAATAGCTTAAGATAATATTGAACTAACGTATTAAAGCCACAGCAACGCGTGGCCGGGTCAGCTAGTATATGTATATATTCTTTTCTTCCAACTGAATTATATTTATTTAATTTTTTTATTATTTAAAGTTATAATTATAATCCTGGATGTGTGAAGAATTCGAAGGATGTTTTGAAAATTGGAATCAGTGTTTTTGGAAAGTATTAATGCACTCTATTATTATTGAAAAGTAACAAAGTCATTTATATGGCACAGATTTTGTACAGTTATATTTACTTGGAAATATGTTAGAATAAAAACAAAGTACGAAAAAAAATGTTTAGAATTTTTCACAGTAAGATACTAAGTGAAATTTTAACGGTATTTTTAAAATTAAAGTACTGAATAAAATTATCTCATTGTTTCTACTTTAGATAAAATCTTGTTTTGTGAAATCAGCTATATAATCTTTGTTAGTGCGATTCTAACGTGAAACAATTTTAAATACTTAAACCGCTCAAAACTGCTGCACTTTAAGAGCGTAATGTTGGCTGGCATAAAAAAGCAACTTTTTCATCCTTTTTCGAGATGATTTTCTTTCTAACTTTTTTTTTAATGGCTAGGACCCGGAAAATTAGCCTTTATCTGTAACATTCAGCGGCACTTGATTCCGAGTGAATTACAATGTATTTTCGAAAATTGAAGAGCATCCAAAAAAATCCCGAGTCAATGTGTCTGCCAGTTTTGTTTCACTTTTAAACGTTTGTGTCTGTCACTAAAAAGATTTTGGAAACGATATCGCTGCTCTTTTAAAAGCTTGATTAATTAAAGTGAAGAGATCAGATTCCTTAGTGTTTTATGCAAATTAGCCTCTGTTTTATAATTGAAAGTGAAGCTGTATGACTTCTATTTTCATTCTGCAGGTTTTTTACAATCTGTTGTTTTATGACGTTTTTTGACAATACAGTTTTCCAGCAGATATTTTTTTCACTAAACATGCGAAATGCATATTATATGTATTTTTATTTCGAAATTTCATTTTTTTACTACGATTTTAATTGTTAAATTTAAATTTTAAAAAATTTAATTTTCCTAGTTCATATAAGAGTATTCGCTTTAATTTTTTATTTGTGCTTTTCTATTTACTCCTTAAATTTAAATCTATGAAACAAGATCGCAGGCTATTTCTTCTTTCGAAAACAATATTAGTTATTTGTTGAAGATTATGCTCAAAACTAGAAGCAATCCTAAAGAAACTGGCATATCACAAGCACATGTACACAACAACTTTTTCGTGTACGTGCAGACAGGGAATAGATTTGAGATGTGCCAAATACCTTTTTAATGACGTTTACTTTAACCAGGTGTATGCATACTGGGGAACGGCACGCATGAATAGTCATTTCGAGCTTCCTACTTTTTGTGCATAGTGTAGGATATATATATTTATCCGATATATATATATATATATTTATCAGGTAAATATGTTAAATATTTATCTGATTGTTTTGTTTGAAACTTAACAACATTTTGCAGTTTCTTTTAAGAATTAAATTATGAACATATTTGAATTAAAATTGGTAACATATTATGTATGTGTGCTGATTTTCTTTCTCATAAATTGAAGAGAAAAATTTATATGTTCTTATTTCTCTCTCTTTCTAAAAAAGTTTTTGTAGTGCTGTAATAAATTTATTTATACACTAGGTATAGTTAGTAAAAATGGGTCTAAAAAGTTGAATTTAACTGAAGAACGAATAAAGAACGAATTTTCCAAGAACGAATTTTGCGAAAAAAGAACAAATAAAGAATATGTACGAAAGACAGAAATTTTCATTGCAATTTAGAGGAAAGGGTTATTGGGAACATTGTTTTTGAAGAGACACTAAATTGAAGGACAAATTGAAATGTGGAGATAAACGATTTGAAGTTTATTTTTTTCCCTGCTTACAATATATTGAAAAAAAAAATAGAACTATGTAATACATGTAAATTACGGTTTTACCATCTGAGCAATGAGTACGAACAGTTGTATAATTTGTACAAAAGGGGTTGGTTCACCGTCAGGCGGAGAGGGGTACCCCCTCCCTGTGGCGTAACGGAGAATATTAGCCCCCCCCCCTTCCGGCTGCGAAGTCAGGTTTACTTTTTCTATTTTATAAATTGGTTAAATACATACTTGACGGTCTGTCGGGTTTTAAGGCCCTTAAAATTCTGGTCCTCCCCCGCGATGTGGGGGTTGCAGAGGTGTACATTATACCACTGCCCCCCCCCTCTGTTTTTAATAATATTAAATTGATCAAGTTGAAAATTTTATTTTATGGCCTCTGATGTAAATCTGATTTGATGTTCTTCTGTTCAAACATTCTTATTATTTTTCCTTTTATTTCATTTACCCTGATATTAATGTAGGGGATTACAATTCTTTCTTTTTTTTTTTTTTTTTTTGCCCTTAAATTTTTTTTAAATTTTATTTTTTAAAAAAACAACTTAGTATTTGTTCTAAACTGTATGATTACTTTTAATTTTTCATCTTGTTTTTGATATTTTTGGGGAAGAAATTTCCATAAAATAAAATGAGAATCATTGCTAAATTTCATTATTAATATGATGTTGAAATGTTGTTGTTTATCACAGTTGATTGCATTGCTGAACGGTATTGTAGTTTTACTTTTTTATATATGCACAAAATGTGATTTCTAATTTTGCAGGTAGACGCGTGTCGAATTTAAGATTGTATTTTGCACGAAATTTTATAATTGTAAAGTCTTCATGTAAAGAAAATTATGAAGGATGAATCTACAAATAGAAATCCATGAAATAAATCCAATGACTAAACGTAAAAGATTTCCAGTGTATATGTCCATGATATAGGTAACAAATTTGCACTGTCATATTTTAGTATTTGCTATCGTGATTGGTTACGAGAACGGTTTATGCCCCCTCTATCTGTATATCTTCGGATATCCGGCCTGGAGTCTTGATATGCACTATGATCCCTCTTTCCCTTCTAGATCGTCGTGTTTTAATTAACTAGTTTTTTTTTTCTCCAAAAGTTTCTGCATATAACAGTTGGCTTACAGTCTCGTTTCTTCGGATGTGAGTTTGGTAAGATACTGCATTTTAACGGGTTGTTGAAAGTTTGAACCTGAATAGCCAATTTTGGTGTGATTTTAGATAATCAACTCTCTTTTGAACAACGCATTACACACTAAGGTGGATCGAAAAAAATTTTTTTTCTGGATTTCAATACCAACTTATGCGGGAAAGATGTTCTCTAGTACAATGGTCCCCAACCACCGGGCAGTGGACTGGTATCGGTCCGTGAATCAAATGCTGACCGGTTCGTGACGATAAAAAGGTTGGGAAGCACTGCTGCAGAAAAAGATGAGGGGAAAAAATCAGTTTTTATGGAAAGAACTGCCATAAAGAGGAATGAAATTTAGGTATTTGAGGTTTTCTTTAATGGTAACAAAGTAATTTTTGTCAAATTAAAACGGCATTTTCGTACTTTTTAACATTGCGATGAGAGGTCACCTACTAACTAGCTACAAAAAAAAATCATGTACATTTAACGATTTTTTTAGTATTTAGATTTTTTTTAAACAACTTGCTGTCAAATGATAGCGAACGATAAAGCGGATGATAGAAAAAAGCTTGGATCGGATTGATTTGACAGTGTGAGGAGAGACAGCTGTGGTGATATGTTGCAATGTACATCATACTATTCGCTACACAGTACCCATTTATCAATAACCATAGTTTTTTGGTTGTAGAGAAAAAATTATTTTGAGTAAAATTCTTGGGAAAATTTAGTTTTTTGCGATAATTTCGAAAATTTAACAACTTTGTGGCAATATTAGATTTTGAAATTATTTTTTAAAATTGTAGATATTTTTCTTCGCGCGGATCTCCTATCATAGAACATCTATTCCGTATTGGTAGGTTCCGTTAAGAATTTTTTTCTCTATATAACCGCGATATACTTTATTACACACCTTAGAAAAAAATTTAACTGTACTGCTAAAAAAAATTGTTTCCTTAATTTTTGCGGAGACCTATAACATAACAAATTCTACCTCGCCTTCACAATTTGGGCGGAGGGGGGGGGAGTGCAGCAATATGCATTTAAATTTAGAAAGAGCACAAAATCATATTCCGAGACTAATTCTCGTCACACGATGGTTTTTCACAAAACTATGTCCTTCGAGCTGCGAGCAAAGTTAAAACTATACGTCAGATTATAAGAAAACACGCCATTAAATTTTTTGAACCTTTAAAAACTCGACAAATTTGTCCACTACAAAACTTGATAAATACGCCCTCATATTAAATTCTCATAGGTCAAGACAAATTATAATTGATCCTGAGTTTTAATAAGTTACCACCATTTTGTATTACTATATATTTGAATGAAAAATTTTCTCATTTCCAAATTTTTGCTTCTTTTCAAACTTTTAAAAGTATTTCTCGTGTCTTTTGGCAACCAATCTTGATCTTTATCAGTACATTCAGTTTTTATCCATTTCCGTACCTTGTTGCTGCATTCGAATTAGCTAGGCTTGCCCACATTCTGAGCATGTTTGTCATCTTTTCTCTCGACTTGAGGATATTCCTGAAAAATTAGAGAGAAATATTATTCTATTAATTTAAAGTTTTTTTAATAAACATAAAAATTAAATTCTGTTTATTTTAAAGAAATTAATTAGCACTGGGTAATGGAACAACTTTCATGGCCATGAATGGAGATTAGAACCCGACAAAGCTAAAAGCTGCGGTTTTTATCCCCAAAGATATATAGCTGATTTGAAATATTGGTTTCACTATTCAAGATTTTAGAAATTTCACAAAAAAAAAAAAATTTCTTGGTGTGTTATTTTAGATATCTAGATCAGAATACCCTCTCCAAAATTTAATCTGAAATCACTATGCTTTTTGTATTTAATTGTATGTCGTTAATACAATGTTACAAATTTTCTTTGGTCCATATTCACACTGTGATTACAAGTAAAATGGAGCTAAGTTGTGCGCGCGCAAGTCAATGGTTTGTTTGTATATTCGACATTTTAATAAATATTCTTCACATCTAAGCGCGAATGTCAAAAATAGAAAGATGGAATGAGGAACTATGCCCAGCCCAGACTGTTAGTGCTTATGAGCGGCGAAAAATGGATCGATTTATTTTTAGCATGAAATATAAATCAGCAGAATTATTATTATTATTTTGCTTTATCAAAATGGTGTTTCGTAGCTGTAAGTTGTGATGTTATTATTCACTCACTAAAAAATACTTTCGTTTTCTATCAATAATTTTTTTTGTTATCTCACGCAGTGGAGGGAGGAAGGGGACCCAAAAGCGAGAAAATGAAACTTAAAGAGATAATTCAAAAATAAACCTGATAGAGCAAGAGCCCACGACCGCCAGACCTTCGTTATTTTATAAAAGCTGAAAGTTTCTCTGTGGATGTCACGAACACAGGTAAGAACGATCAGCGAGTATGGAGTTTGGATTGTGGTTACTTGGGCAGGTAACAGGTAGTAAAGGTGTATAAAATAGTACCTCACTTTCTATAAAGTATAAAGCTCAATTTTTTTATATTTTCTTCGGAATAACATTAGAAATCACGTCATCCATTGCCGGACACTTAGTATGGTTAGAACTCTCTGCCAGACACCCCTGAACTTTAAAAAAATAAAGTAAACTTTCGTTATAGTATAAAAGCTGAATTTTGTATATGTTACTTGGAGGCCTATAAAAAAATGTTACCCCAAAAGCCAGACAGTTTTAATGGTTTTTACATCTAGCCAGACACATTCAAAGTCCGCTGTAGCGAGTACAACGCAACAGCAATTCAAGCCGGTGTGAGTGAGATAGAGTGCTTAGTCTATTGCGATCGCTTAAGAAATCCAATGCAAAAATAATTTTATTACGTTCATAAGCATCTTATATTTTAAACATTATTGAAGTGAAAACTTCTTTAGCGGTATTGGGCACTTATTGATAGGGGGAAATCTTATGGGTTCGCGTCACCGACATGCTCTGACTGGCGCACGCGCAGTGTGCTGTTCTCCTTAGACACTTTTTGGATGGGTCAAATCTCGTGCTTTCGCGTCACCGACATACTTATAGCAGTATATCTGTAGCTATACAGCTGACGTATAATGCTGTGTATATCTTATAAGTGAAGTTGAATGGATTTAGTGAATAGTTCAACGTGTATATACTGGGCATCGCTCGTTGCGATTCCGAGAATGGGCAATACATATTAATGGTTGCCGTTTATATTTCACTTGGAAAATGTATGAGGGAGATACAACAATTTTTATTCGAAAATTTGATGATTTATACAAACAAAAAAAGGTTCTGAAATACTCGAAAAAAGATTTGGCGAAAAATATATGACAATTTACTGATGATTTTAAGTGGAGATTTCAATATTAACTTTGCAGATGATAAAAATCTACCACTAATTGAATTTCTAAATAAAACAATTAATTTAAATATGTCTAATGATCGAAAATTCAGATACACATTTTACAAAATATAAAACGACGATCGATGTGGTTTTTTAGCAATACTTAGATAAATTTGAATCAAACATTTTCCTTTCTTATTTTAGTTACTATAAGCCTATTGTATCTTTTTTAGAACAAAATAAAATAATTGAAAGTACAAAAAGTCTAAGTATTGTTGAAATTAATGATGACAATGATGCAAACAATTAAAATAAAGTTAAAAATCAAGTACATTGAAATTTAAGTAAATATAAATACTATGCATAAATATTATGATAGTATATTAATTGTTATTTCAATTGAATTGTATTTATATTTTGTCATGATCTTGTACAGCCCGTAATATATTTGAATAATAAAAACCATATAAACACGCATTTAGTTGTTGCTCGGAGTGTCAATAGATGTGAAAACCAGATTGATGTTGATAATTTTAATTCAAACATTATGAAATTTCAAATTTTAATACTAAAAGTTCTAAGTTTTCACTTCTATCGGCAGTCTCTAAAACTGTCATTTTTTTATTTTATTATTACTAAGTACAAAAAAGTATTATTACATGCAAAAAAATATTTAATCATTTCTTAAACTTTCATCATTGTCGTCGATATTTCCATCTTCGTCACTACTACTCCAGTCCGTTGTTTGATTGTCATCAATATCGCCTTCTCCATCAGTTTCTGATAAAAATTAAGCAAATTTATACAATTATGAATAATTAAAAAATTATGTACAATAATTAGACATAATAATTACATACCTGATTGAGTTTTGAGGGAATCACTCACATAACTTGGTAGTTGATCCCCTTCAAACCATTTAAAGTGGTATTTATTATTTTCCAATATCCAGCCATTATTGGCTGGTTGATATGTGGTTGGAGTTTTCAGATGAGCATTGTTCCAAATGGTACATATATAGTTTGCTCGCAGAAACTGCTGTAATAGCTCGCTTTTGCAAGGTGGTAGATTGCTAGCATCAAAATTTCGCAACTTCTTTCGGTCAAAAGCTTCTTTTACATCAGAAACTGTATACGAGTAGATGAACATTTGAAGTCGAGCGGCATCAACATCAATTGCATTACCGGCATTGTATACATTGCATATAAATCTGTAAATAATATTAAAGAAGTTTTGTTGTTCATCTGTATTTTCAATTAATTCGCTCTTACCGAAGTTCTTGAAAGCTTCCTGGTACTCTGGAAATTTTTTAATATTTTGTAAGGCTTTAATTTTCCTTTTCTGAAGAATGCAGGATTAAAATCACATCCTGTGATGGCATGATATCCAGGTAAGCTCTGACAAATTAACTGTCCCAACTCTGCGTGTATTTTGGTTAGGTCCACATACCTTAAATTATTTCCTGTACCCGTAAGCATCCAAACAACCGAATGATTTTTAAGGTGGTGCATGTTACCAAGCATTATTGCAGCAATATCAGTATCAATACTTCTGATTACTATTTCTGCCGGATAGTTGATGTTACATGCAGGTATACTATCTTTGTATCTGCTTCCTCATGTGCTGGGCATGACAACTCTTCAACCAATCTTGAGACAACTTTGTTGGATTCATTAACAGTGAAAGAATGGCATTTTCTGAAATTTATGTGTATAATTGTGTTGCCAATAAAGGGGCACCACTTCATCAGTAGCCCAATGTGAAATAAAAAAATCAACCAGAGCTTCTTTAAAATTAAAATTTTTCAGCTCTTTCGCGAAGTCATTTAATCGAATTTGCTCAGGCCCAGTTATGGTGTACTCTAATTGCGCAGATTCTAACCGTTGGGAATGCTCGTAATCTTTGATAGAGGGTTTAAAGTATTGATCAAAGATCACGTCAATTCTCGATGCTTGTAATTGAGTGACCATTTGCAACAATTTTTTTGAAATATTTCCAAATGTTTTTGGAACATTTTTCATTGTATGCAATAGGAAAAAACCATCAATTATTAGAACATCTATATAATGTGGTTGCTCATGCTGGACCTCTTTCTCTAGGCATTTTATTAAAGCAGATTTATCGGTCTTACAAATAGTGCCATCCAAATGGCACATGGACAATGGTACTGAGGTAATTGGATAAGACAAATCTTTGAAATGTCTACATTGTAATCCATAGAGATACCCAGCATACGTCCAAATAAATCTCTTTGGATTTTAACTTCTTGAAGTTTACCACCTACTTGAACTTTCTTCTTTTTCTCAAAATCTTTGGAGAAATTGTTAATGGATACTTTATTAAGAAAGTTTACTTTATTTTTTTAAAGTTCAGGGGTGTCTGGCAGGGAGTTCTAACCATACTAAGTGTCCGGCAATGGATGACGTGATTTCTAATGTTATTCCGAAGAACATATAAAAAAATTGAGCTCTATACTTTATAGAAAGTGAGGTACTATTTTATACACCTTTACTACCTGTTACCTGCCCAAGTAACCACAATCCAAACTCCATACTCGCTGAACGTTCTTACCTGTGTTGGTGACATCCACAGAGAAACTTTCAGCTTTTATAAAATAACGAAGGTCTGGCCGTCGTGGGCTCTTGGGCTATGATATCACAAAACCTGATTGATATCCTGCAAAATCTATGTCTGATATTTACAAAAATGCAGAAGCAAAATTTAAACAAAACAAATGAAAAGTAAAAGCATTTTAAATCGTTTTATTCGTAAATAGCTTTTATTATTATGTGTTAAAGAATAATAATACAAAACGTGATAAGTACTTTTAAAAAAAATATTTTTTAAAAAAATTTCTTCATTTCTAGGGAATTTACATTATTTAAAAATTTTTAAAAAATTTGAGTCTGTCGTGATTTTTTAAGCGATTAAGTCTCATAAAGCATCTTGGTTCAAACAATAAACAACCATGACATTCACTCATTTTTAAAGGAGTCAAGTTTATACGTATGAAAGTATCTGCTGCAGTTTCCTCTAGTTTTAGTTTCATTTATTAATTATGTAATATTTCAAAATTTTATATTTAAAAATTATTATATGAGATTTCTGTCGTTATGGTTTCGCGTGATAAAATGTTTACCAAGAAGTAAGTTTTTATATTCTGGAAAAGCTATTCATCTGTAGAAATTTATATACATCTTTTAAAAACTCCTACTGCCACGGCCTTGGCACCCATAGTGTCCATAAGTGCGAACCAGTGATCAGCGTTATTTTTTTCTTGTCATAGTTTCGATTTCTTATGTCACAAAAGTTCTTCCAAAAAGAATTTCTGATTCATGTTAAATCCGTCATGGTTGAAAGTCATCACGTTGGCGTGATGTGAAAGTGTGGAAAGGGGATATCAGTTCAAGTTTAATTCTCTTCACCTGTCTGAGGTTTAAAATTATGAAGTCCGTCGCTAATATAGCCTTCGTTTAGTGTCTAAGGAGCGACTTTAATAAGACAATTCATTGGCCCAGATCGTGGAGACACATCGAGGTTATAATCTTGTCATAAATTTTGTAACTACTTGCATATATGAAATGAAATATACGTAAAAAAATCAAAAAGTTATACTTTTAAAAAAAGTGCATATTCTTATGATGAATCGTTCAGTTAAAAAAAAAAGGAAAAGAAAAACGAATTATTTAGTAATTTTATATTTAAATTTGATTGCCGAATCGTGAAACATTAAAAATGATTATGTTCTGAAAATTAAAAAAAGATAACTTTAGTAAAATGATTAATTCTCTCAGTGGCGCAACAGCCTTTGAGAGCCAAAGCCTATTGTGTCCATCTCAGTTTTTATGACACTGGGCACTGAGGTGCATGAGCAGATGTTCCGGTCAGTCTGACGCGAAAACCCTCACTATTTAGTTCTCAAACAAGTTTGGTACTCATTTATCGATCCACTGAAGGGATAAAAGACTAAATCGACCTTGCACAGCCCAAGTTTTGAACCCCGGACCTGCAGCGTGAAAGCGCGGTACGTTACTACTCAGCTACAGGGCTTATTATGATTAATAAAAACTAAATGCTGAAGGATTAATTTTAAATATCGTTGTAGGATATCAATTACAAAGTATGTAAAAAAGTGAATCAACCCATTTTAATCGTAAATTTTTTTTATTGTTTACCATATCTAATTATTTCTTATTTTTTCTTAAAATTATTAATATTATTAATTTTTGGGGGAAGATTTACTTACATATTAAAAACCTTCATTTTTTAAACATTATTCCAAACTATATACGAATGTGAATCGTCTCACGTAAATTGTGTGATCACTCGGATTAATCATTCTTTATTTTAGAATTTGTGATCTTAAAAAAATATGCTATGTATGGAATATTTTAAAATGTTTAATAAAAATGAAATCTTGAAAAACATTAAAAAAAACACACATTTGAACATGTGAAACTGCTCTTGTTAAGAGAAAGCAAAATTGTACCATAAGAATTATGACGAAAAAGTTTTAAAGGTTTTTAAATCTTAAAAATACAATTTAGACAGGGGAAAAAACCCTACTTGTTCTCGTAGTGGAAAAATAAAACCTCTAGATACTGAGACAAATTAGAAAAAGAGAATTCCATTGATCTCAGAACAGATTTGGGATCTTGAACACTGACAGATAATCTTTTTGACTTGATGGTATAGAGAGATTTATTCTCTTCCTACACTCGGTAGTCTCGTGATCGTTCAAAAGAGGTCTTGAAATAAATTGTAGTTTAAAAAAAACTAAAATTTATTTTTCATTTTTTAGTTCGATCTACATTAAACGCGTGTTTTTAGTTTTTTTTAAATATAATTTATTTTTTTTTTTTTTTTTTTTTTTATTTTTTAGTTGACTATAACAAATGATTAATCTTCTGTAATTGTAGATATCATTACGTATTAAAAAGAAAAAATTTAACGTAAATTGTACCATATTAAAATAAAATTATAAAAAAAAAAAAATAAAAAACAAAAAAAAAACAAAAACTTATAAATGTGAAAAAAAAAAAAAAAAAAAAAAAAAAAAAAAAAAAAAAAAAAAAAAAAAAAAAAAAAAAACTCTTAAAGAAAGCAAAATTGTACCATAAGAATTATGACGAAAAAGTTTTAAAGGTTTTTAAATCTTAAAATACAATTTAGACAGGGAAAAACCCTACTTGTTCTCGTAGTGGAAAAATAAAACCTCTAGAACTGAGACAAATTAGAAAAAGAGAATTCCATTGATCTCAGAACAGATTTGGATCTTGAACACTGACAGATAATCTTTTTGACTTGATGGTATAGAGAGATTTATTTCTTCCTACACTCGTAGTCTCGTGATCGTTCAAAAGAGGTCTTGAAATAAATTGTAGTTTAAAAAAAACTAAATTTATTTTTCATTTTTTAGTTCGATCTACATTAAACGCGTGTTTTTTAGTTTTTTTAAACTATAATTTATTTTTTATTTTTTAGTTCGATCTACATTAAAAGCGTGTTTTTTTAGTTTTTCAAACTATCATTTACTCATTGTTGAATTTATCCTTGAGTTTGATATTTGGAACCCGAAGGGGGGGGGGGGTTACGTAGCTGCTGGAATTAGTCTTGCTCATCAATGGATATTAATTATCGGGTCAGAAGAGTATTTATTCTTTCTGTTTACGGGGCCACGGATCGGTCCCGTATCATTATATTTCAAAGATCCCTTCTCTATAAATCCAGGTCAAACTATTAAAAGTGTTTTAAGAAGAAATATTAAGTGTCAATCGCGTATTATCACCATTTAAACATATTGCTATAATGTTAATTCGTATCATCACTTCTAAAGGTATTGCTTTATAAAAATAAAAAAATATTTAGCAGTTAGAACATAAATTATTTTTTCACATGCTCTGTCTTTTTTTTCCATTTTCAGAAAAACTAGACAATTGTTTACATTATGGTAAGAAATGGTTGACGCACCCAACCTACCCTTTCTCACATAAAGAACTATTTTTTTTTTGTTTTATTTCAAAAATCACAAGTGTATTCATTTTTAGGGTTACACCGTAATCTTTTAGTTGCTAAATCTGGAAATGGTATATGGAATTAGTCGCCAAATCTGAAAATGGTACATGCAATAAGTCGCCAAATCTGGAAGTGGTATATGAAATTTGTCGCCAAATCTGAAAATCGTCATTCCAGATGTCCTGATCAGGACAATGGAACAAAGTTATGAAATTATTGTATTATCATCGGTCCTTCGCAATTGAGCAAAATTTCGAATTAACCTGACCTTTTAAAGTGGGTAAAAATCGAGTTCCAAGATTCCATTACATACAAGTGAAACTTATAAAAGCATGTTAAAAATTAAAAATGGACTCGTTTTCTGTGTGATTTACGTGGAAATGTAGCAATCTTATGATGCTCGTGTGTGTTGGGTTATTTAAGACGCAGCAATATTAAGTAGCTGGTGTAAATGAAGCTTCGAATAGGTGATTTTGCAAGCTTATTGAATGTACTATCCTATTTCTTAAATGGATTTCTTTTTTTCTTCTGAAGGTAATATCGTATCTCAGGATCTCTATAGTATATTTTATCTAGCTCTTATCTGAAAAATTGTGTACGAAGGCTATTTTTTATTTGTTTTCGCAAAGCGATAACTCCATTGCGGTAGCCTAGTGGCTATGGTCACGAACTCGTAACCGGCGTGTCGCGAGTTCGTGTCCTGGTGCCACTGAAGACCCACCATGCAGAAGGGGCTCGTGGCTCTAAGTCAGGGGTGGCCAACATGTGTGCCACGAAAAGACTTGTTGAAAATTAAAATATTTGAAACAATAATAATAAATAACATTTATTTAAGAGTTTTACTCAAATGCGGTTGTCTCAGACGGGGAAAAAAAGAACTCAGAATTTAATTTAATGAGTTACATTTAAGTGATGCAAACTTATTAACTTAATTACATTTGAATAATAAAAAATTACATTTCAAAGTGGGACCTTTAAGTAATTTAAGGTTACAGAGAGGATAAAGGTTATATTTTTCCTAAGTTAGTTGGTTATGTATCTTATGTAAACAAACTTTTTTTTTTTGTCTCGATCTTGGAAAAAATGATTAACACATTTCACAAAATGACAGGAACTACCTACCAAAATTATTGATGTTCCAAGTTGTGATAAATTAAAAAATTTAATATCCATTTTGCAGGATTCATTCAATGCTAGGTTTTATGACTTTCAAGATGATAAAGAAATGATCTTTTCATAAATCCCTTTTCAATTTCTCTGCAAGACTTTGTTACCCACCTGAAATCCAAATCGGAGTTAGTGACCTACAGCACCATACTACACTGAAATGAAAATATAAGAAACTTCATTCACACACAACTGCAAGTTAACCGAATGGTATTGAATTTTTAAAATTCGTACCAAAGCAATTTTCCAAATTTACATGCTTTGGTTGAGAGATTTCGTAAGTTTGGATAAGTATGTTAGTGAACAAATGTTATTTATTATGAACATAATAAAATCAAAATATCGCTCAAAATTAATTAATATGCACCTAAAACAACCTTATTTTGTTGACACTTTCAAGAGCTAATCCTAATAGATAACTTGGTAAAAAAAATATACACACAAATTCAAAAGCTGTATAAAAATTATTCAAAAGCAAGCTGTATTCAAACTTTTCAATAGCTATTCAAAAGCTATTTAATAACTGTTTAGAATTAAGTGTTTCAAGTTACTCGTTTCTCTTTTATACCTAACCTAACTGATTGATGAATCTGATTGATTGATTGATTTTATGGCCTGTTAATTATTAATAAAACCTAAGAATTTGTACTTTTGTCCTGTATAGATTAAATTATTTTAAAATTTCACTACTTAGATTTGCATTTAAAAAAATGTGCTATTTGTGTAAAAATCCCATAATGAGCCAAAACGTAACATTTTTTTCAACTTTTCATATTTTTTTTCTTTTTTTTTCTTAATGATAGAGTTGGAAGTGGCACGAATCCCCCCCCCCCCAATAGTGTCACTCTTTTCAAAAAGGTTGACTACCCTTGCCTTAAGTCCTCCTATTGGTGTGAGGTGGTAGTTTGGAGATGGTGGTGCTAGCTCAGGTGTCGTTCTCATCACATGACCAAGGCTCAGAATTACGAGGTACGTCGCCAATATCCCTTTTTGCTTCATAGTGCGACGTTAATGTGAAACCCCCATTCTCTCTCAACACCATTGCGAATCTAGAAAATATAACTGAGAGAAAAAGAAATGATTTGACTAAAAACAAGCAGATTATTTGAAGATTTTGTAACAAGTGGTGCTCTTTTTAGTCAAAAATAAATATTGATGCATAGCATATAAATCAGTAGAATCAATGCATGGTAATGGTAGTCTTCGTGTGTGATTTTTTTTTAAGAGTGGAGGGATAGGGACAGCTTGTAATGCCATAAATTGCAAATCATTTGATTAATTTATTGAGTCATTTCACATTATGACTTTTTATTAATTTCCATTGTTTTGGTATTAATTATTTTCGGATTATTGCTATTTTTCATTGATTTATTTCCAACCATATGCAACCCATCGGTGTATGTTTAGAAAATGTTAAAATAAATCACCCGGATTCACGGTCTGAGTCTCGGTCTTGTTTGTTGCGAGATTCAGGAGCTATAACTATTTATTGCTGTGAAAAGGAAAAAAGAGAGGCGTTAATAATCACGTACAAACTTCCACAGACTGTCGTCAATCTCAAGGTCACTCGATGTGTGTATATTTATCTACTCCTGAATTATTTTATTTTATTTCACGCACAGCTATCAAATGTATGATGTAGCTACAAGTGATGACGTCGATGGAACTGATCGTAATGATACATGTGGAGAATTTTGAAATCTCTGACTAGTTATCGATATAATATGACATCATATCGTTACTCAAGCTTACCGTATTTGTAACAGGTTTCCGAAAAAAATGTATGTGTATCGAAAGAGATTACGTTTTATTCATAGGTAAAGAAATAATACTCATTTTTGCTGTATTTGCTATTGAATAAATGATTTTAGTTAAATTGTGACATGCGCGATTTATCTATTTAATTCATAAATCATTTTTATTATTGTTTCATTTTTAAACAATAAAACGTTTCCATTTTGTGAAATTTAAATACTAAGCGCTGATTTCTTAAAAAATCAATTGATATTTAACGAATGAAATTTTTTCCAAACTATTCTTCAAAAAATTTATAAAAAGGAAGTTATACAACCTCTAAACAAGAATATAAAGTCACAAAGTTTCACACTTAAGTGATGGTCGCTAATATCATGCCACTAAGGACCCGCTGTGTAGATGCACATTAAATCTTCAGAGAGTTTAAGCTTTTTCATTGGCATGGTGGAAGCTAGGACAGTGTAATGCCAGATCAGGTATCGTCTTTGTCGCTTGACCGAGGTTCTGAATTATGAGGACCGTTGCTAATAGCCTTTGTGTAGCCTCAAGAGTGCAACGTTAATGAACAATCAAATCGAACTCATTTGATAATGAATACCATCGGTTTTGTCTTTTCTTCAGTCAGCTAATTTTTCCTCTATCACCCTTTTCTCCGAAATTTTCAAAGCTTATAAAATGTATTTAAAATAGCTTCTTTTTTACAGATCTTGCAATTTCCATACAAAGCATTTATCTTTAGGAGTAAATACACTCATGGTCCATAAATTAAGGATAATTCAGAATCACACAGAAATTGAACTCTAAAATAAAAATTTCACCTGTAGAATTATCACACACATCTTGAAGAAGATGCAAATTACAGGAAACCACCAGATGGCGCTGATAGTACATCACAATGACGAGAGTGTAGGAGAGGGGTATATAAGGAATGGGTGGCAAAGAAGTAAAATTGTTCACAAGCGCTTTAAAAGCCTTTCAGTGCAATAACCGCATAGTTATGGCACAAAGGAAGCATTTGGATGATTTTTTACGTGGTAGAATTATCGGACGACTGGAATGTAGACGTACCCAGCTGGAAGTATCCGAGGAACTTGGAATCGCCCAGAGTGTCATCTCTAGGCTTTGGCAACGATTCCAAGATGATGGTAATGTGAGTAGATGTTACAGCACAGGTCGCCCCTGAGTTACAACGCCGAATGAGGACCGGTATTTGGCAGTTACTGCCAAAAGAAACGGACGGAGCACAGCATCAGACCTATCTCGTCAGCTCTCTTCAGCTACCGGTACGACAGTTTCAAGGCAGACCGTGTACAGACGCTTAAGGCACATAGGTCTATATGCTCGTAGGCCTGTCAGATGTGTTCCCCTTACCGCAACTTACTGTCGCCTGCGATTAACCTGGAGTAGAGAGCATGCATTGTGGACACCGCAACAGTGGTCTTGTGTGATGTTTTCCGACGAGCCCAGGTTTAGTTTGCAGTCTGATTCTCGCCGGACTTTCATATGGAGAGCACCAGGTACCCTTTACCACCAAGAGAACACCATTGATCGACACCGTTACGGTGGTGCAGGATGGCTCGTTTGGGGAAGAATTATTCTTGGTTCCAGAACTGACCTGCATGTTCAGAGTGAAACGATGACAGGCCACATCTATCGGGATGTCATTCTGGAACAACATGTATGTTTGTTTCGGGGCGCCATGGGTGCTGAATTTCTGTTTATGGATGACAACGCCCGTCCTCACCGTGCAAACATTGTAGACGAATGCCTTCAATCGGAGGATATCACCCGTATGGATTGGCCAGCATACTCACTGGACTTGAATCCAATAGAGCATGTGTGGGATATGCTTGGCCGACGAATTGCAGCCCGTCAACCCCCTCCCACCTGTCTACCGGAACTTCGGAGGGCATTGCTTGATGAGTGGTGTAATATTCCCCAAGATCAGATTGAAAATTTGATACTCAGCATGCTTAGGCGTTATAAGGCCTGTATTGCATCGTCCGGGACACATACTCCGTATTAACCATCATACTAACCATGTTATACTGTTTTATGTAAATAGGTTCTTTTGTGAAATTTGCTCCAGGGAGTAAAAATCGCAATTTTTATTAATTATGTCAAACATATAGCATCTTTTTTGCTCTTTACCTTTTGTTTAATTAATAGACTTTACAAATAAGTCAAATTTGTTTTGCTTCTGTCTCTTTCTTTGCCTGAACTTCATTATCCTTAATTTATGGACATCAGTGTACTTTATACAATTAAAATATTTGTTCAGCAATTTTTTCATGATGGCAGATATTACCACTACATTATTACATAACCAAAAATATAGCGAATTCCATTTATTGAAACAAATTTATTAATTTGATTGTATAATAGTTATATTTATAAACCTTTTTATATCATTATTTTGTGTGGGACAGTAAGGATTTAGTAATTTTAGAAGATTAGAGCTCCATTTTCAGAAATTATCATGACCTAGAGTTTAAAGTGCAGCTGCTTATATTTTTATAAACAATAGAATATTAGCTCAGAATCCGTCAATAATATCCCATCGAGCTGTTCTGATGCAATTTAAACCAGATAAATTCCAACTCCTTTTCATATCAGAACTTTGTGTCAATTTCTTAATTTTTTATAACAGTTTTACTAAAAACAATTTTATAATTTACTTTTACTCACTACTATCATGAGGAATAAAAGTTTTCGGATTTTCGGACTAAATTAGCTTAATTTAGATTAAATATGTTATATGTTTCTTTTTTTTTTTAAATTGGTCTCAATTAAAAATTTTATTTTATTTTTAGTGCTTTGAATCACTCGATACGACATTGATACAATTTCATCAGTAGTAATAGAATTAAAGTATGAATTTTCTGTTTGAAATACTCATATTAGAGAGAGAGAGTTTGGAAGATGAATAATGATTAATTTTGTTGTAAAAGTATTACTTGATGAGAAATATTCTTTTTTCTTCATATATGTTAGGAATTTCTTATTGGGATAGGGGTAAGTATTAATCATTGCAAATTAGAATTTGAGTGTATTAGATTATTCCAATAAAAATTCTGCAATCTGTGCAGGAAGTTAAATTTTATATTGAAGAAAACACCGAATAATATGTAAAATTTTAATTTATTTACTGATATGAGTACGTATTTGTTAGAAACTGTGTGGAGTCAAACTTTGCTGTTTCAAATCAGATAAAACAATTCGATTTAATTAAAATACTAAAAAAAATTTTTTAAGGCATGTGATTACCTTCGGAGCACTTTTTTGAAATATAGGAATTTCAACTAAATAAACATTTTTTAAAATTTGAAATAGGGCATAAAACTAGGAATTTAAATACAATTTTCACAAAATTAAAAATAATTCTGGATATATTGGGAATTTTGAGTGAAATTTTAGTAAAAAATTGCTGTTATGGTAAACCTTGTATTGAAAATTCTAATATATTCTAATAATACTTATACTATACTCAAAAATAACATCATTATTTGTCCTTGGAGCTATAAGATTTGAAATTCTTTTGAAAGTTTTTTAAATATGTCAATTTTTATGCAAGAACTCAATTTTCTAGAAAATTTGTTATTTTAGCCACAAAAAAAAAAGTGCAATAAAATAGATACATAAAAACACAGAGATTGGATTATAATCTATAATACAGATTCAACTAAATAAAACATTTTCTGAAAATTTCGTTTCAATATCTTAAAAAGATATCCTGTAGTGAACTTTGCCGAGAAGCAAAAAATTGAAAAACATAGTTTCTCAGAAAATGCATTTAAAGATTTTAATACATTATGAAATATTTTCTACTTCTTGTACATTTTTTAAACTCACCACATTTATAGCTCAAGCTCTCTTTAGATTCATGTTGAACGAGTTCCAACTTTTTAAAAGCTTTTATTTAACTTACAATGTATGTATGTATGTATGTATGTATGTATGTATGTATGTATGTATGTATGTATGTATGTATGTAATTTGTTCGGGTGGAATCTTGCAACTCAATTTTGAAGCTGATATCTTCCTCCCATTGAGCTGAAATTTTGTATGCACGTTTAGTTTGGATAACAATGCATGTTTTGACCATTTATATTCCGATATTGCAATTAATTAAAAAGATATTAATTAAAAACGTTAAACTAGTTTTGGGTGCCAACTTGGATATATCTGCATTGTTGTAATAATTATATTGTTACAACAATGACAAAAGTTGGCGTCGAAAATCGGTTTTCAGCCAAACTAAAATTTCATAACGTTGCGCTATTCACTGTATTTATTAACTTTGTCTAAAAAATAATTACATTTCTACAACGTAAAAATAATCTAATTTCTGCAACGTATGCAATTTTTTTACAAATTTCTATCTATTTCCTTGGATTTAAATTCAAAACAAAAAAGTAGAGCTATTTTTCAAGTAGATTGGTACATTGTATACCTTTCTCAACGCTGCCAAGTTGAACTGAGATGGAGTATTGAAGAAATTCTTTAAATAATTTATCTAACTTTAATCTATGAAACTGAGACAAAAAATAATTACAGAATCGGAAAGATCATTTTTTTAATGTATCTTATCCATCAAAAAGGAATCCGCTAGGAAAACAATAAGAGAAAAATATTATCTAGAAATGCAATATATTTTCGATTAAAAAAAAATAATTGTACAATAAAATGAAGTAATTTTTTAAAGAAATTTTCTAATTTTAAGCCTACGAGTAATTTAAATATACCTCATTTTATCACCAGTATTCTAAACACACACTACGACATGTGTCCTTAAATTTAATTACAAGTAGAATCTGTTAATTTTATTTGAATTTAATTATTGATTTTTTCAAAATCAAGTTTCTAAAGATGATCTGAGCAATTAAAAGAAAATAGATTCTTACGTAGAAGATATTCAATGTCCAGCAAAAAATTATCATTATTTGATAAAACTTTCTTTTTTGATTACAAAATGCGTTTTTAGTCTTAAGCATTTTATTGATTAATACAAATATTTAAATAACTTTTGAAGTTTTTAATAAACAATTAAAATTTTCTTCTAATATGTTAGAGAAATACATCCCTTATCTTCAAAATATTTCAAATAATTAATATAATCTTTAAGTTTTTCAAAAATAATCAAAATTTTAATTAAACATTTAATAACTTTGTCATTTATGAAGATAATCTCACTAAACATTTTTTTCGTGTGTAGAACAATGTTAGCCAAAATCTGCATGAAGATTGAAAAAATTGCTTAAAAATTACGGATTTAAAAAAAATTGTGTTTTTAGTCTAATACCATTTTGCGAGAATTAATTCAGCTAAACCAGGGATGGCGAACCAGCGTTCAATGAGTTGAACAGGCTGAGAAACCTGTCCAGCGATAACTAAAAAGTAAAAAATAAATTAAAGGTAAAAAAACTTTTTTAAGAACAAGCTTTTATTTAAACGCGCTAAAAAGAATAAAATAAACTTTTCCTTGAAAACTTTTTTTACTATCAACTTATAACGTCATTACACAATTTATATGATATAAAAGCTTGTCGCGAGATTTACCTGTGTAGATAAACAAGTAAAATAACTTGACCTGATTGATTTTGGTTATTAAAAATTCAAACTAAGTAAATATGAGTACTTAAATATTGCGACAAGCTTTTATATCATATAAATTGTGTAATGACGTTATAAGTTGATAGTAAAAAAAGTTTTCAAGGAAAAGTTTATTTTATTCTTTTTAGCGCGTTTAAATAAAAGCTTGTTCTTAAAAAAGTTTTTTTACCTTTAATTTATTTAAAAACTTTTTTGCTGTTTTCTAGAGAGTTTTATAGACTATAACAATTGTCGTTTTTTGTGAAATTTTGATGAAAAGTTGCAGTTACTATCTTTTTCACAAAATTCTAATAAATGTATTAAAATAATATTTATACAGTATATAAATAACATCTTCATATGTATTAGGACTTAAAAGATTTGTGTAATACTTTTGAAAGTTTTTTGAATGTGCCAAACTTTATGCAAAAACTCGATTTTTTAAAAAAAATAACTAAGGATTTATTTTATAAAAAAGCTATAAAATACATTAATATATACCCAGAGATTAGATTTTGATTCATAACACAGATAGAACTAAATAAAACACACACACACACATGCTCTGAAAATAATTCAATATCTTAAAAATATTTTGTGTAGGGATTTACTTCCGGTTTTGTAAACTCCATTTCTGGTATACTAATTGTGCTATAACTGCTTCTAAATATCGCAGAAAAAAATAAGTGTTTTGGGGATCTTAAAACAATGGGCTATAAAATAAAAACAAAAGAAATTTGGAAAATTTTCACCAAAACGGTAAATTTTGGGTAGTACCTTAATACAAAACCACACTAAACATTGATAAAAAAGAAGAAAAAAAATACCAGTAAATAAAAGTGCGCATCTGCGAGTGTTCTCTTAAATATTTTATCATTACTTCTGAAAAAGGAAGATCAATTTTTATCATTTTTTGTAATAAATTCCGTAATCTACATATAGCAACCGAGTGCAAAATGTTCTTTTAAAATTATCTTTATTGTTTAAAAATTTAGTCTTGTCTAATAGACTCATTGGTTAATGTATCTCCACGTATCACATTTTGAATATCAGAGACACGTTGTCACATTTATCAATCAATATAGAATTAACGAATGAATTACGGAAGTGTGTTTATTGGGTAATTGCACATCCTGAGCCAACATACCAGTTGAGACGAACTTTGATACTGAATTCAGTTGACTATATATATTATTTTTCTGATAATTGTAAAAAAAACTATTTTGGCAATTATAAAGTTTTCTTTATTCCCTGTTAATAATGGGATTGTATATTATGTAATTTTTTTGAAATATATGATTTTAAAAGAAACAGGAAAAATTTCTAATGGAATTTTATAAGATGCTATATGTGAGAAGTACTCCCTACCTTCGATTAAAATTAATATTACTATCATGTTTAACGAGTACCATGAAGTTGATAGTTTTCCACAAAATGGCCGGTAAAAAACCAGGAAAATGAAGAACAACAAAAAAAAAAAAAAAAATGTAATACACGAAAAAATAATAATTAACTGAGAAATATATGTTTTTGTTGAGGAGATTCGACGCAGTCTTTTAAAATCAATATAATTCAGCAAGTTCTAAAAGTTTTAAGATCCCCCCCCCCCCATTTTTTCTTTCTTGAACCGCAGATTCAAAAGATATTAATTGCTGTTTTGACTGATTTACGTTGAATTGAAGTTCATAAAAGGAGTTGTCTTCGGGATTAAGACCCTCAAGGAGAGTTTGCGAACTTTTTTTTTAAATCCTGTATTAAATTTAAGATTTGGGTTTTTAAAAGTTTAATTTCTCTTTCAAAAGGGGATGGGTATTTGATGATTTGCGTAATGTATTTTTAATTTTGATGAGCTTTCTAATTTAGTCAGGCAGAAGCCTGGGGTGTTAGTGCTTATTGTGAAAATAAGCTTCGAAATCATTTTTTAAAAAAAATATCTACTGCTTTCTTCCTACTTTATTTTAGATAACAGAATTCCCCTTCATTGTGTGTTCGATGTTGTACTGGTATTTATACCGTTTGTGTTTAGAGTAATGTCAATTGAAATTGGCTTGTGACCTCTGCTAAGTGTATTTTCAGTAATAATATACTTGTTATAATTCCTTAATCCCGAATTCCATGATCCGTAAAACGATTATATTTTTATATAATTTCATTAATTCAGTCCATCTTTAGGCATTTTGGTTTATTGGGCAACACACATAGAAGACATGTTAACAGCAAAGAACATTACATAAAACTCATGACTCTACAAGCTAAACAAAGTACACATCTCTCGAATGACTTGCAGCACCATCTATACAATTAATATTTAATTTACAACTTATTACTTGATTGATGTTTTTAAGTAAAATAGTGTCTAACGCCCAAGTTGTATCTATTGTTGAAACAAGTAGGAGTTGACTGCTTATTGCACCTTCTTTCAATGTCACACTTCGAAACAAGACGAAAACTATTGACAACGGACCTCGTAACTTTGAACCGCGATCAAGTGGCGTGGTTATTTGTAAATGCAGATCACCTTTGAGTGGCTATTTTTATTTTATTATTAATGATTGGGTTTTCAAAAGAGTGTTGTGAATTTTGACGATTTTTTTCTAGAAAGAAAAATATGTTATAACTTAAAAAAAAATTTTTTTTTGAAAATTGTTTGGTCTTAAGATTTTTAAAACGGAGGTAAATTAATTACAAAGCTCTGATGAGTTTTTAGACTGATATTAAAATCAAATTTACCTTGAAGCTTAATTTTGTGACGTAAGTACTTTAGTAAATAAGGAAAGGAAATATTAATGAATTTTTAATTTTTGTTAAGTAGTGTTCAACGAAAACATAAGTATAAAATATTAAAAATTAGTATAAGGAGTGATAATTGCATTCTTAGACCAAAGCTGCACCTGGAAGCAAATTCAAATTTGGGGAATGATACATCTGCTTTGGAAATGCAAATAAATCAAATTTTCTGGTTCGTTTGGAGCGTGAGAACGCACACTGGGCAGCCTTTGAACACAGTAAATGTCATGTCATATAAAAGAATATCTAATAACGCAGCAAATTCATTTTGATTCGCGCTGCTCTGTTGGTTACATCGTTTTATGTTGGATTATGCCTCAGAGAAAAATTTGTAAGAAATTTAAGCAACTGGGAGGATTTGAAAGCGGTCGAGTTATTGGGCTTCGAGAAAGTGAATGGTTTAATTGATGGAGTGCTCTGCATATAGATAGATTGTAGGGACGTTATACTGCACACTGCTGGCAGAAATGAATACAAGGCACATTGTAGTGACAATCAGTCTCAAAGAGGCTCAGATGAACTTAACAGAGAAGATCGACGTATGTAAGATAATGCACGTGCTGATCCAACAACCATTATGGCAGACATCCAGCAGGCCGTGACAACCTCATCTATCACTCCATGTGTAATCGCACCATTTATCGATGGCCTCAAAACGTAGGACTAAACTCGCATCGGCAGTTATTACGATGGCCTTTAACAACATTGTATCATCGCCAAAAATTGGAATAGTGTCGTATCGGACGGACAAGGACTCGAAAGGGACGATAGATTTTCACCGACAACTCCCTCTTCTGTCTTGGTGGAGAACAATCGAATCCATGTGTAGATGCAACGTGGTTATCGCCCAGATCCACGGTTGTGGAAAGACACGTCCTGAAGACTTGATGTCATAGAATTATTTATGATGTTAAATCCCATTTGGTGCTCGTTGCAGACCCTTTGACTGGCCAGTTCTACGTTCAAGATTTGTTGCAGCCAGTTGTGGTTCCACTTCTGAACTCTTAAGTTTTAACAACTTTTCGAACAAGACACTGCTCTACCTCACATCGTTGCCGTTGTTATAATTCCTTATTACTTTAATTCCATGGGACAAATAGACGCTTATATCCAATATATTTTTATATCAATCCAATGATTCAGTCCATTCTTTTAGGTATTTTGGTTTATTGGACGACACACATAGAAGACATGCATGCAGGACAAAGAACATTACATAACTCTGACTCTACAAGCTAAACAAAGTATATATGAGATATAACTTGCAGCGCCATCTATTAATTTAACATTTAATTTACAACAGCCGTCTCTGGAGCTTGTTTAAAACATGTCGATATCCTAACTTGATCGAAGTTTTCACAAGACCTGTCGTATCGAGAATGTATGGGATGTCAAGGGTCGAGAAATCACCACTCCAACCATACTATTGTAATCTAAGCGAACTATGTTACAGGGTTCGTGTAGAGGGAAGTAGGTTGTCGCATAAAACTATAAAGAACCTGTACGACTTACTACGAAGGCGCTTGACATTTCACATTGGGAATAATACATGTAACATACCGTTCTGAATACCATTATTCTGCATTTTGTTCCAATACATTTTGCATCAGTCTTAAATCGTTATAATTTACATTTTCAAAAGTATTTTACCAATTTTATAAATTTAATTGCATTCTAACAATTCCTTCCAGGTGCAACCGTTTGAGTGTGTATATAAATCGTATGGCTCATATTTTCAGAAGTGATAGAATGATTCAAATTAAGTTTAATATAAGTAATTGCGATTTTATAGTATGTACGGAAGTAATGTGCATTAAACTCTTAATGACAACTCTTTTAAAAAATTCAGATCTTGAATGATACATCTACTTAAAAACCGCATAATCACCTAAGTATTATTCGCGACTGCGCAGAATTTAGTATTTTGTATAGACCAATGCTTTCTCATTCCGCGTTTTTCAAGCTCCCGCTCCAGACATAAATAATTCCTTCTCCCTCTTGCTTCTGCACAACTCAACGCTTCTCCACGGTACTTAATTCTTGTTTTGATATCTTGTCGTGGTCCGCTCGGCGCCGCTACAGTGCTTCAATCAATCAGATCAGATTAGATGTAGAAAGAATTCTGAGTGCTTGAAAGATATCTGTTGAGATTACTAATTAAGGCAAGGAATATTAAAAAAGCGTTTATTACTGGAACCATGACTAGTCAACAGTAAGTTGAAATTTTCTGCTTAAACAGTGTTAAGTTTTTTTATACTTGATATTTTAGTTTCGATCAGTAAATCTCGTTTGTTAAAATTTTATATTTTGAAATTCAGTTTTCTTCAATGGTTTTTGTAATTTTTTATTAGTAATTTATGCTATATTTAAACCGGTTTTTTACTTTTAATTTATAATTCATTTTCCTTACATTCTATGCTGGATGGTTAATGTATAATTGTAGTGGTGAATAACAGTGGCACAAGAGTAAATCTAGCAAAGCTACTTAAAAAAATAAAGGAATAAATGTTTTAAATTTCCGTTGTTTTATTTTGTGTGTTCCATTTAACATTTATCCCCCCCCCCATTTCCTAAAAAGATTAGCACGCAGAATGTTTTTACTTCTTTTCAGAAGCATTTAAACAGACAAATGAATTGTATTATGCATTTTGAGTTACATAGAATACAAAAATTAGGAATTTTGTATTTGGAGGAACATTAGTGGAATGAAGTTCACTTAATAACCTATAACAGCGGTTCTTAAACTGTGATCCGTGGACCCTTGGGGGTCCCCAGTGCCTTTCTAGGAGTCCACAGAGTTTATTGTGTAACATTAAGATTTCCCTCTTTTACACTCTGAAAAACCTCAAGGAAAAATTTAAAGATGTACAATCCTAGCCTAGATCAGTAAATTGTCCTTCAATGAAAAACTACTAGAACAGTAATTCAATCAAGTATTTTAAGTCAGCAAGGGGTGTTCAAAATCTTGGGGGTCTACGATGTCAGGATGAAACATGAATTAGGGCTGCAATGATCGGAAGTTTAAGAACCGCTGACTTATATCATAAAATATAAGGTTGAATTGTCGAATCGGCCACTTATCCTGCCGAGTGTTTTTTTGCCAAATCTGGTAATCCTCGTGAATTTGTATCAGTGAGGGAGAAGTCTGATATCAGCGTAAAAACACGCTAAGTTGGGGATTTTTCAAAATTTGGCGGACCAGTGTCCGATTCGACAATTTTACCAAATATAAAATGAGATTAGTAATCTTGGAACTTGTACAATTTTTAAAAATATTTTTTTATTTTGATAATTTACATTATAGTAGAAAAACTAAGATTTGATTTATGGTATCCAAAATAACTTGATTTCCAGTTATCACATTCTTATCAATAATCATTTAAAATGTGAAAGTAAAGTTGAATATTGGTTTTGTATGTGTGACTACTATATATGAAACAAATTTTCAAGTTTGTGTCCTTGGATTTCTTTTACGTGCCTAATATATTAAGTATAAATATTGTATATTTAAATTAGTTATCATAATTAAACCTTCAATATCATTTTACTTGTCTTTAATTTGGTGTCAGGTGTATATATTTGTATAAGAACATTTTTCTATTAAACATATTCTTAAATATTAACTTTAAACTTCTTTAAAGTCATAATTCTTTAGACTGTGTATTTTGTATAAGAAGCTATATATTAAAGAACATTGAGTGAAATATTGTGCATTTACTAATCTTTAAAAAAGCATGTTGCTATTTTGAAGTTTTGTATCTATAATAATACATATCATTTTTCTTTATTCTCTCTAGAGTTCAACCAATTTCTGTTGTAGCAAAAGTAGATGATTTTGAAGTGAAAAATGAACCAGTTTTTGAGTATCTCAAAGACAGCAAGGAGCGAAAGGAGCTGTTTGATGCTGTGGACAAATATAAGAATACTTGTGTTGAAATTCCTATTATAATAGGAGAGAAGGAAATATTTTCTGGAGATGTCAAGTATCAAGTAATGGTAAGATAATTTTGCTGATTTAATTTTGGAAGAATTTCAACTCCATTGTGCAACAAAATATATATATGCTTAATTTTATCGTAGAAAGTTGATGGTCCTAGAAATAATTTTAAGATTATGAAGGAAAATTTTCATTCATATTCAATTTGAATGTAATTTTTTCTTATCTTTTAAAAATTATAGCATGTGCTGTTTTTCTCTAATTTGAACCATCCAGTTCTAAAATAACTGAATCAACCTGTTTTCATAGTGAAAAATTTTCAAATTATACAAGAAATTATCTTTTTATTATCAATTGAATTGTTATGCCTTTCTTTTTTTTTTTTTTTACTGTACAAAATAAACCCAGAATATTTAATATTACAATTAAATGTAAATTTTATAATCAAAGCTTTTTTGCAGAATTGATTGATAGAAAAACTATTGTTTTAGTTATTAGTTAGGAACTGATGAATGAACTTAAAAAAAAAAAAACAGTCTGCCTGCTCAATACATTTAGCTAGTGTATGATCTTTTTTAAATTTGTTTCATACACGTTTCAGTTCAAACGATCATAAGTATGCAAATGGAGAATTTTTTTTTCAATTACTGTTCTGAGAATTGTATCCTAGAATAAAAAATTATAAATTAGTTCATATGAGTTAATGAAACTGTATCATTAAAAATAAGTTTGCAAGACTATAGAGTTTAAATTAATTTTAGTTAGTTTTACATTGTATGTTTAGTTTTTACATTGCATTATATTAGAGTTTTACATTGCATGTTTAAAATACTGAGTAGCTCTCACATTTTTATATATTTTATAACTATTCTTGTTTACCAATATGTTTTAATTTATCCATGTAATTATGATTAATGAATCAGAAATTGTGAAATTTTCACATTCAAAAATAAAGATATATCATTTAGAGTATGAATTTATATTATTGTTTGAGCTTTAACTTTTTTGGTTCTTTCTTTCTTGAAACATTAATATTCTTGTGCATGTTTTCAGTTAAAATTTTGTATAGGTATAAGAATTTGAATCTTTCAAAATAAATTGTTAATCTTTAATATTAATCTAAAATTTAATGGTTTAAGTCTATGAAAATTTTCAAATTTTCTTACTATTTTTATATCATTTATTATTCAATGAACAATAAATAAAGAAATTATATCTCAAAGTATTAGTTTTTAAAGATATTATAAAAATGTCCTTTTTCATGAAAGATATAACTACTTGCCTTCATTCATCATTTTTAAAATGGACGAAATTCAAGACAGTCACTTAAGTACAATTACATGTTCTCCGTTGAATTCAAAACAAACTGACATTAGACTTGTAATTGTGGTTCTACTTGTAAAATTAATATAAAATTTCTACTATGGTAACTGGTAAAGATGTTCAAAGGCTAAAATTCTTCAAATAGTTTTTCTAAATATATATATTAGCTGTGTACTTTTAAATCACATGAATTTTATTTACCTACATGAGTTATTATTGTTGACAAATATGTATTTTTTAAAAGAAAGTTTCTAGAAATTCCATTTGAACAGAATGAAAAAAGTTTCTAATATTTTAAATTGAGACTTAAAAAAATATATCCAATTGTATGATCTTTATTATAAAAAACATGAATTTTCATTGCTAAATGAAATTTATAAGTTCAGTTCAACCCGAGCCCAAGTTGGTGGATTTTCTTGAT
Organism: Trichonephila clavata; assembly: GCA_019973975.1. Lineage (NCBI taxonomy): Eukaryota > Metazoa > Arthropoda > Arachnida > Araneae > Nephilidae > Trichonephila > Trichonephila clavata. The sequence continues at coordinate 63,638 of BMAO01026185.1, read as the reverse complement.
GCAGAAAATCGACAGTAACCATGTCATATAATTATGTGGCATGTAAAAGATCCCTTGAGTGCCTCTTCGGCTTCGATGCTTTCGGCAAAATTAAAATTCCTAATTCTATGTTGCGTCGTCAGAGCTCAGATACCTTCCCTCTGGGGAGGAAACTGGGCATCAAAATTACATTGTTGTGATTGGTATTCCACCTATATGGTTTGCTGCACTAAAAAGTGATACCAACTTCCAGAGAATGTACTAGGTCTGCAATAGTAAATACCAATCCACAGCCCTATTAGAAAAAAAATTCAAGTAGTTATATACTGAGCATTATGTATAAATTTCTTATACTATCTAAGTTCACACATTCTTTTACAGTGAGTGATACGCGAGTAATACTGGAGAATTATGCAATAGATTTACTCCCTTAAAATAAATTCTGATTTCTCTAAATTAATTCTAAATGCATATATTAATTGCTTGTAAATAAGTAACATTACAAATCAGCTGCTTTTAATGTCTTATAAGTTATACATAATATGATTTATTTGTTTGATTAAATAGAATATTTTTATCTAATAATAGTCAAGATTTCATTTTTGTTTAATAATTGTGTTGGGAAAATTTTAGGAAAGCTTTAATTATTTAATTTATTCTTGTTTCAACATGCTTTTTTAATTGTATTTTTAATTAAACTTATTTGGGATTTGAATTTTTCCAATTTAAGTGATTAAAGATAAACCACACTCCTATTTTAAACTAAATGTTTGTATTTGATACATGTATAAATGTTCTTTTGACTTTGATTTTTTTTTTGTGTACTATTTAAATGCATTTTTAATGTTTTGATATCTTATACATAAACTTATTTCCCCATAGCCATTTAATCATGGAAAGAAAATTGCAAAATACTATTGGGCCAATGCTGTAAGTGCTATTTTTGTTAGCAAGTTTTCTATGTCTCTAGTTTAAAATGCATCCATGTATTTGTAATAAAAAATTTTTATCAATAAATTTAGTAAATTGATGTGTTTTAACACATAAGCTAAATTCAACATGTAAGAATAATAGAAGCAGTATGTTAAAAAACAAATGATTTTTAAAAAAAACTATTTGATCAAAGATTATTTATTATGTACAAGTTATGGAAATATACTTTAATGATATTAAGAATAGCAAAACTTTTCTCTAGTAGGTGACATTATCATTCTTAAATTTCATAAAATATTAAAAATCAAAGCTGGTTTAGCTTCAGCTTTCTTAAAATATTTGTATCTTGTACTGTAGACATAAAAAAAGAAATTTTTGTAGAGTGTTATAATGCATTCAATCATTGCCATTTCTAGACTTTTTAATTTTAAATATTTTTGTATCATAAACGTGTCTTTTTCCCCCAAGCTTAGTTTGGTTTTAATCATCAATTTATAATGGAATTAATACATTGTACTTTTAAAATACATATTTTACTGTCAGTTTTTATGTTTTAAGTATACTCATTGCTGTCATTAACAATTAAATATCAAGATCTTTATTGTATCTTAAAAAGTATTAAATGTATGTAGTTATCATATTAATGTTATTATTTAAACACTGTAGTAGTACACCACATTGTATTTTTTAAAAAAATTACATATTTTACAGCTTTTGCACTGTATTTAAAATAAGTATATGCTGTTTTTTACACATGTAAAGAATTTTTTGATCATCCCCCTTGCTGACTTGATTTCAAATGTTAGTTAAGAGATTGTATTGATGTAGAATGTGCAATTTTTTTTTTACATGCTTGGACATAACAATCTTTCTCATTCTTTACATTAGTTTTTTTTTTAATGTCTAAAATACAATGGAATTTTTTAAGCCCTGAGTTTAAGTATTTGAAAAAATAAATTTTCAGATTTATATATTCAATTTTTTTTTTTTTTTTTACTATATTGAAGATGCATATTTTTAAGTTGAATTAAAAGAAAAATATTTTAGACTCTAGTGTTGAAAGCTTTTTTTAAGAATTTCAGCTTTTTTTAAAATTGAGTTTAAACTTTAATGGTTCTTTATTATATAATATTCGTAAGCTTTTTACCTAAAAATCAGAAGTAACTTATGAATCAGGAAGAGAGTTGACATTTTTTTATTTTACAGTGTGACTCATCATTTTCTTTGTGGCAAGCCCCATTTTATCCATTTTATTGATTTGAAATAAATTCTATATTTGGATATTTAAGTTGGAATATATTGTGTATTTACTTAGAGATAAAAATATTCCTTGCATTAATTATATTTTTTGTTAACTTGTTTTTGAATTAATAGGATGTTATTAAGAAAGGCATAACAGAGAGTTTAGCTGTTCGAGAAAAATGGGAGAGAACACCATTATCTGAACGCATTAAATTATTCTTAAAAGCAGCTGATCTTGTGAGTGGTAAATACAGAATGGAGCTCAATGCCACAACTATGTTGGGTCAGGTATTAGTTAATCATGTATTCTTATTTTTATATGTATTGTTTCAAAATTTTTTCCCCTTAATATATAGTTCTGATTATATTATTTTAAAATGGCTTTCATTATGAAAATTGGAATAGTACAATTTTATAATTTTTACTACAAAATCATTTAAAGTGTTAAACTGCACACTATCATAATAATTATAACTTTTTAATTTTTTAATACCTTTAATAAATTTTTAAAACATGTTTTTTAGGGAAAGAATATCATACAAGCTGAAATAGATGCTGCAGCAGAACTGGCTGACTTTTTCCGGTATAATGCTTTCTTCGCTAAGGTGAGTTTTTATTTGCATCTGAGGGGAATCTAAATGTTTAAGAGTGATGTATAAAAGATATATTTTTTCTTCCTATACTCTAAAAATGTTTCATCGGTATGGTATAACTTTCCCTCAATTTCTAACATATGTATAATATTTAACAATTATCTGGGATTTAACTATTCTGATGATTGATAAAGCTTAAAGAATATATTTATAAACATTAAAGTAAAAAAAGTTACCTTCTCATAAACATAAATTTTAAAAAAATAATTTTTAATTTTTAAAAAAAAAAAAATCTTTTGTAGAATTTTATTAATTTGATATAATTGAGGAATTCTAGATTTAATACAATGCTGTGATTTTTTTATGTTGATTTTCAAATGTAATTTGTTTCAATAAGTTTTGGATTTAATGTCTCAGTTTTTTATGTTTGATAAGTTTAATATTTATTAAAATTTTATGAATTGCAAAAAAAAAAAAAGACAACAAAAAAACATATATATATATTTCTTATTATTTGTTCTTAAATTCTGTATATTTCGAGTTATGAAACGGTCTGAAACTTCTTGCATAAAGTTTTACAGGCATTAAATATTATTTTAAGTTGTACTTCAAATATTATGTATGTATCTTACTTTATATATGTATGTAAATTTTAAGAGATGTTTTTTTGTGTATTCCTTTTAAAAATAGCTTTTGTATTAAATTGTAGGAACTAACAAAATATCAACCATTGAGTCCTGATCCAAAGACTACCACTAACAGCTTTAGGTTCAGAGGGCTTGAGGTAGGATTTTCACATTTCTTTAATATGATTTTTATATAAATTATGTACTTAAGTTCACACTAAAATTATGATGTGTATTTAAGGCTAAATGGTTTGTGTACAGTCTTATTCTAAAAATTTTGGTTTGTGAAGAATTAATAATGTAATGTTCATAAATTTGGAAAATATTTATTTTTTTTAAATTATATATTTTTTTATGTTTTTATAATTCAGGCCTGAATTATGATAAAAATCTAGTGGCTGATGTAATGTAGGATCAAAGCACGATTCTCTCCTAGAGACTTTGTGATGTGGAATAATGGAAAATTCACTAGTCTTTTAAAATCTTCATATAAAATTGTAAAAATCTGGAGAGTGAAAGATTTATTTTAATCACTAAGATCTAAAATATGTAGTTGCAAATTTGTACTATTGTAAATCTTATTTAATTTCAGGGATATATGTTGTATTTACTTCATTAGTTTTTGTAGTAATTGTTATGTTTATATTTTTTTGTTCACACAAAATGTGTAATATTGCATTTAAAGTAAACTATATTCTTATTTTTATTCTGTAGGGTTTCATTGCCTCAATTTCACCATTCAATTTTACAGCAATTGGGGGAAACCTTGCTTCTGGTCCTACTCTGATGGTATATAGGAATTTTTATGCATATAAATTTTAGATTTAAAAAAATTATCTCAATAATACGAAATAAATATTTTATACCTTAAAGGTACTTTTTAAAATTTATTAATCTTAACTAATATTAATTTTAGGGGAATGTAATTCTGTGGAAACCATCTGACACTGCAATGCTTTCAAACTACATTATATTCAAATTACTGAGAGAGGCAGGATTTCCTCCAGGTGTAATTAATTTTATTCCTGCTGATGGACCTGTTTTTGGAGATGTTGTGTCATCATCCTCCGATCTTGCGGGTATTAATTTCACTGGAAGTTTGAAGTAATTTCCTTTCTTTATGCTTTTTATCGATATATAACTAAATTAAATTTTTTTTAATGCTGCCAGTTTTCTGAAAGCAAATATTGTGTAAGGGAATAAATTCATTGTAGCTTTCATAAGAGTTAATAATTGTTAAATAGTGCATAAACTGTTTAATTGGATATCTAATACTAGACCATAGTTTTATGAAACACAATGTAAATAACATTTTTTTGATAGATATTGGATTCCTTTGTATTTATTTACTAGCTGAAATGCTGGTTCTTTGCACGGGTTAAGTTTTAAAAACATAAATTCCTCAAAAAAGCAATTATAATATTTTTTTAGTGTGGGTAAAACCCTGACTGAAAAAAGTAGTATAACCAAAAATTAAAAATATTTTTTCGAATGAATGTTCACACTATAAATAGTTTGAAACAAATTGCATTTTTGCCTCAAAGTAAATAAAAATTTAACAAAAACAAATATTTCAATGTATAAGAAAAAAATTAGCAAGCTGAAGAGTAAATAGATATGAATGAATGCAAATATAAATAAAAATTATTACAGAAAAAGTGACAGCAGTAGTAAGTTACTGCTATGGGAATTATGGGTGAAATAACCTGCAATAGATGAACCGAAAGAAAAAATTAATGATGATAAACTGATTCACTAACGCTATCATAAATAAAAAAAAATATTAGGAATCCTTCAACTGAAAAAAAATTAAATTGGCGTTGCACCCATACCTCATATAATACTATCTAACATTGCTGTAATACATCTAATATAGAGTATTAGATGTAATTCAATACTAAAAAAAAATTAATTAGTTCATAGTTCAGAAAAAATAAAGCTGTGATACTGAAATAGGAATTATAATATTAATTTACATTAAAAGGTTATTAAAACAGAAAAAGTAAGCCCTAATTTTGATACAATTGCCATAAACAGTTTTGAACAATAACAAAAAAAAAAAAAAAACACCTAACAGAAAATCTTAAATATTTAAAATTGAAAATGAAATAAAAGATTATCTTGCATCAGGGAATGAATGTCCATGTGTGCTAGAAAATTCACAAATTCTTAGAAATTCACTTTGAGATGTTTGATGTATATATTTTGAAATATTTAAAAAATGCCATTATTTCAGTGACATTTTTCAATGAAATTAATTTGCTTAAAAGGAGTATGATAGTGGGCATATAATCTCTTAAATTCTTTTTTAAAACATGATTTGTTAAATAAAATTTTAAATAGACCAATTGAACATATTATTTTTAGTAGAATTATTGTTACAATTAATATAATTTTGTTTAATTTATTAAAAATTTCAAAAATAAAGTAATTTGAAGAACATTTTTGTTAGTTGTTTTTAATTTGTACAAGCATGATTAATTTTAATAATAAAATTTATTATGTAATTTTAGCAATAAAATTAAAAAAAGGTGTTCGACAAGGGTAAAAAATTGAAATTTACTTTAACTAAAGTGACTTAAAGCTATTCAATACTGTTTTAAAATTTATACATGGGGGATACTGATATAGCAGTATTAGTTTTGCTTACTGTTTCTTCATTCAATATTCAATTAATTTTTAAATATATCATTTGGTTTGCTTAAAATAAGAACTAACATGATTTAATTTATTATTACAGAACTTTCCAATTGCTGTGGAAATTAACATCTCAAAACATTGGAATTTACAAAAATTTTCCTCGGCTTGTAGGAGGTAAATATAAATTTTAGATTCGTATATTTGACTTCGTAAAAGTTTTCAGTTTAATTTATTGTAAATTTTATTCTCTATTTAATGTGCTTATTTTTATTTTTATATTTTAATATTAGTTTTAATTGCAATTTGTCTTTTTTAAAAGTTAAATATTCTTAATATTAATAATTTAAGATCTTCATATAAATTGTATTAAATTGTATTATTATTTATTTATGAAATTCGTCTAAAGTTTAAAAATGTACTCATAAAAGTTGTATATGCATAGTAACATACAAAAGATTCTGTCTTTTAGAGTGTGGAGGTAAAAACTTTCATTTTGTTCATAAATCAGCTGATGTCCAATCAGTTGTTGCTAGTTCAATAAGATCAGCATTTGAATACAGTGGACAGAAGTGTTCTGCATTAGATCGAATATATGTTCCTGAAAGTTTATGGCCAAAGGTAAATTATATCTCTTTATTCTATATAAACCTAAATATTTATTATAATCATTATAATTAGAATAAGGAACTGTATAGTATCCACTGATTCTATACATATATTTATATTCTATATTAATTTACTTAATTAATCATAGTTAAGTAAATAAATATTTATTGATACTGGAGTTTGAATAAGGCAGTATGAGCATATATATATTTATGGAGTTTCAGAATATTTATTTTTTTTACATAATTTTCAAAATACATTTTAATTAGAGATCTAATTTTTAAATTTCTTTTGGATAATTTTTTGAAGTACTTGTAAAGTTGATCTGAATTTCTAAGAGTATCCTAAATTTCAAAATCAGATAACCCTCATGTTGCCTCTTAGTGTGATGTTTATAATAAATAATCCAACCAGTCATTACTAGTAATATATTTCAAAATCTGTTTTCCTTAACTATAGCTCTTGTAGATAGTGCTATAAACTCATGAATTGAATGAGCACTCCAATGATAATCTTGTGCATATCTTTTGAGGTCTATGCATGATGCATATTTCATGTTTATTAGGTGCCTTTTTCATTTTATATTTTGGATGGCCAACAATGTACTTAAAATTTAATAGTTATTTTCAATGGTTTTACAACTTATTTTTTATCTGTTAATATTTACTTGAATCTTTTAAATATATAAATGATTTTATTTGTATTTTTTATGAGAAAAATTCTATAATTAATAGTTTATTCAATATTTGCATAGATTTACATTAATTTTTAATATTTAAAGCTATGATGATAATTTTTTAAATATGTATTGCAGATCAAAGAAGGGTTACTTGAAATTAGAAACCAAATCAAAGTTGGATCTCCATTAGAACCTGAAACATTTGTATCTGCTGTAATTGATGAAAGAGCTTTCAAGAAAATAAAAGAATTTGTTGATTTTGCTGAAACTTCACCAGACTGTACTATACTTGCTGGTGGAAAATGTGACAACACGTATGTTTCACTACTTCAATGTATGGTTAATTTTAATTTTGCTATATAGATAAAAATTTATGATTGTTATAGCATTTAAATGAATCATTTTAGGGGTACATGATATTTTCCCTCTTTTTGATGATATACCCTAAAAATCATTTTATATTACTTCAATTTTAATTATTTAGAATTGTAATATTTTATTGCAATTACCCAAATTAATTTTATTGTAATAAAAGGCATTCACAATTTTATTGTATTTGAATATGTGATTGATTAAAAAAAAGTTTAAGGCCTATTATTAAAAGTAGTGGTATATTGTAATCAGTATTAGGTAGCATTTTTTTTTTTTTTTTTTTTTGGAAAATCTCCTTTATTCAGCTTAAAGCAAATATGTTGAAAATTCTGCAAAATTTAAAATTTTTAACAATTAACAGGTGAAAAAAGATTTTTTAAAATTCGAAAATTAAGGATTTCAATTTTTTTTAGTTTTATAACCTATTGAAATATTGATTATAAAAGAGTAGATATAAATCAATTGAATTTTATATAGAAGTATTTTACTTCATTCAACTGCTGATAAAACTCTTTTCCAGTGTTGGTTATTTCATTGAACCCACAATCATTCAAACTACACATCCTACTAATATAGTGATGCAAGATGAAATATTTGGACCTCTGCTTGTTGTTTACGTTTATAAAGACAGTGCAGTTACAGAAACTCTGGAACTGGCGAGAAATCACAAATATGCTCTGACTGGAGCTATCTTTGGTCAGGATAGGTAACTATTATTTTAAATTTTACTAAGACATGAAGGTTATAATGATTTATACTCAGTTTATTTTGGTCTGTAAAATTCTTTTGAAAGTAATTTGTTTAGAACAGGCATTATTTCACATTGGGAAATACTTGATAGCTCAATGTTATTATGAACATTTGGAACAACCACTCTTTTAATTCCTCTCAAATCCACATAAAGTTTGTAATGTCATCAGTAAAATAAAATTTATTTTTTTAAAGGGAATTTTTGGAACAAGCAACTGAAATTTTGAAAATGTCTGCTGGAAATTTCTACATCAATGATAAATCAACAGGTTCTGTTGTAGGCCAACAACCATTTGGAGGAGGACGTCTATCAGGTAAAAAAGTTGACATAAAGAAATTTATTCAGCTTTTCAACAAATTTAGATATATTTAAAAGGCTCTATACTTGCTGTATAATTTTAAAAAACAGTACTTTCAGTTATCTAGCTTTAATAATGAATTAGTGAGATTTATTTTTTAGTAATTTTTCACTATTATTCAAATATTTCATTCCTTGATATGTAAAGTGTGTATGTATTATCAAAATTTTTTTATTTAAAATACTAATTTTTTGAAGATATTTCCACATTAGTTGACAATATTCTCCTTCATTGTGAAATTGTATACTTAAAAATTCATACATAAAACAGTTACAAGTGCTTACACTCAAATTTCATTTAAAGCTGAGCTTTATCCCTGCCCACTACTCATTAAGAATTTTAGTGAAGTGTCTGAAATCAAACTAGTTCTAGTCTTATTTCTTTTGATACTATCGGTTGAGTTATTAAAAGGTGGGTGGGGGATCAGTTCAGATAATGTAACCTGCATTCCCCCCTCCCCCTTTGTCCTATATAATTAACATTTGTAGTTCCAAAAAATTTTGAACTGATTTTTTTTATTTTGTACAAAATGTATAATGGGTCTGAATTGGGTATTGAAGAAAAGCTACATAAATGGGTAACCTTTGTTAAGGCAAATTAGCATTTGTTAATTCTCTCATTTTGAGCAATGAAATTTTTTGCTCATGAAATCAGAAAAGCCTCTCATACTGTCCTGTTACCCTTGTTTTAAATGACATAATAACTACAGTGCTATTTTTCTTCATTACTTGAAAAGATCGTTTTAGAATCAATGCTTTCCATTATAGTATTCAGCAAATTTAAATCCAGTGAAGTGAACAAATTATAGTAAACTTTTTAATCTTCTGACTGTGCTTGTCCTGTGGTTACTATGGGCAACAAATAATGCAAAATTTGCTCATCCCAAAGTATATGTGAGCATATGTTTGTACTGTCATTAAAATTATGCAGTCATGATTTATTACAGTTTTAGAATCTATGGCATCTGTAGAGAAATTCTTTATCAGCATTGAAGCAATCATTAAATTGACATTCTAAAACTAGAATAAATCATGACCAACCTATAATGAAAAACATTATTATAAGTATTAATAAATTAAACCAGTTATACTGATTTACTTACTTGCACATTAATCAAGGTTGATTGTCATTTGACAAGACTTTCAAATAATGTTATCAAGAATGCAAAAATGGATAAATATCTTTTAAGATTTAGAACACATATATTCGTATGTGGACTTGTATTTTGAAATTGAACTGGACATGAGTATAAGCAGAGTGGGTCTTTCCAATGGTTTTCATCTTTATCTAAAAACATATACCACCTTTTAAACATCAGTAATACTTTTTGTGTAGTATTTAAGACTTTAAATCTAGTTTTGATCAACAAGTCAAATTAGTTTTCCTGTAAATTTCATATTTGTGTAGAGTTTGCAAATTGGATCTCCCTCTCTTATTTCTTGTATATTATTATTAGTTATATTTTGCAGGAAACATTCAGCAGGTATCAGAACATATGTTTGTGATGAAACATTGAACCCTTCAAAATTATTGAAATCACTTTCAAGTAATAATATTGATAGTGGTAATGATAATTATTTATAGAATTCCTCTCTAGATAGTGAATGAATCTAAAAATGATTCATTAACCATTCAAAATATCAGCAGTGGTGGGCTTATCTATTTGCCTATATATTTAGATAAAATAATTCTATTTCATTTTAGTATACATCATTTAAGAAGCATATTTATTACAAATAGGGAGATATATTTATGCTTATATGATCATTTTATTTTTAATTCCATCATTTGCTTTGTATTACTTACTTCAATGGGATGAATTAAGTTACTATTTAGAAATTCTTTATTTTATAAATTTAATTAAACTTATTATTTTGTTTTAGGAACTAATGACAAAGCCGGAGGACCACATTATCTCTTGCGATGGGCTTCACCACAAGTTGTGAAAGAAACCTTTGTCTCATTGCCCGAGTGGAAGTATCCATATATGACTTCCTAATTCTGTATATCAATCATTTATATAATATTCCAGCTGAGTGTCTTCCATGGATAAACTAAATATTATATTTTGAGACCAGTGAATAGCTATGTTAAAAATCTTACTTTATGAGCGTACAATTTTGGTAAAAAAAGAATCTTAAATCTGTTATTTTTAAGCATATTTTTTTAATACTGTGCACAAGTCAAACTAGTACCCCAAATGTTTGTTCTTTACACCAGTAAATGTTACAGATATCTCAATTTCTTTCATGTTAATATAGACATTTCTAAACTGACGTGTAAAATTAGGAGATGAATATCAATCTGGAAAGAAATCTTTGCTATTGAAAAGAAAAATATCCCAATTTCTGTACCCCTCCCCTCATAATTTTTTTTTAGTTTACTTTGTAGAATCTCATTTTTATTTTGTTTTGTTTTGTTTAGTATGTATTTTGTTTATTCTAACTTCTATGAGAAATTTTCAGTTATAATCTCTTGCATTTATGTTGTGTTCAGAAACTGCACAAATTTTTGTAAAAGATCTTAGTTTATCAGGTAAACCTGAAGAATCTGCTTATATCATTGTCATTGATGTTACATTTGTTTCATCCTGTAGATTTTGCATGATTAGGCTTTTTTAAAAACATTTATACTCATATTCATGCTTTTCTCCTAAGCTTTTATTATTTAAAATCATTATGGTAAAATTCTATTTTAAGATAAAAAAATTTCTACATCTAGTGAAAGAACTACTTAAGTATGCCTGTATTCTAAACTTACAATGCGTGTTTTTTTTTTTGGTTCATAATTTTGAAAGTATATTAATATTGGAAATTTCTTAGGTTTTTTGATGACTTCTTTATTTTTCCATATGATTTAATTTATATAAACTGGAATCACAAAATGGAAAGTTTTACCTTATTTGAAAAACTAATTACTATCATTATTACTCATTTCAAGCTATCTAATAGTTTAAAATTTAATTTAAAAATATTTTTGTTACCTAGTCATTATTTAATAGGGAAAGCTATATATTTTTTTACAATATTAAGTTTGTGCTCTTAATTTCATGTATATGTTTGTCTTTATCTTAATTGCTGCTTTTTATCTACTGTGTATGGCAATTTACTATATTATTTGCATATAAGGTATCTGTGTGATTTTGTTATTGCTTTTTATCTATGACTCCCCCTCCTTTCCATTAAAAAAATCACCCTTGTTTTTTCAAGAATTTGTGATACATGATGTCTGGTGATTGATAGATTGATCAGTTACAAATTTTTTTTTTATTGGTATGTTAACATTATTCAAGACATATCTGTAAATCATTCATAATTTTTTTAAAAAAAATTCTAAAATTTAACAGTGTCAAAGGTATGTAAAGTAGGTTTTTCAATTTTTCTTTAAAATTTTTCCTGTGTCCTTTTTTTAGAAAGTTCTGATGAAAAACAGAAATGTGTTTGAAACACACACATACACATGTTGTAAAATTTAATTTTTCCTAAGATTTTAAAATTTTCCGATTTTACACCCATCTTTCTCATGCTATGTGCTTAAGGGGAAAAAACAAATTAAAATTTGTTGCTTAATTTTTATATTTGCAAAAAAATATTAACTCTTGAATAAACATACATTATTACATATACTTTTTATATGAAATAAATTTAGTATTTGAGTATGCAAGAAAAATTATTAAAAAATTGAAAATTTTCAAAAATTCATTAAAATTTTAAAGAAATTTCATAAACTTCAACATGTATTCAATTCAGTGTAACCTCCTAAAAATATTTTATTTTTATACTAATATAATGATATAGAACTAAAAATTTTCTTTATTTTTTCAAATGAAATATTTTTTCAAGATCCTTGTAAGCATTTTGTATACCATTTTGAGTTCTGTGTTTATTTTTATCGTTATATGAATTATTTAATAATTATTGTTAAACTTATGAAAGTTTTAAGATCTGATTTATATACCATGGAATATTATTTTAAATCGTTATTGTTTGTTTTCATAATTAAAATCCCCCCCCCCCTTATTTTTCAATGAAAGCATTATATTAATTTTTAAGGAGTAACATTTCTTATTATTGCTTCTACTTTGAGGCACATTTACTTATATGTGTGTTGAATTTGTTCAAAATTATGCTTTGTTATATTTTGATGAGCCAAATTTTTGATGTCTCAGAGCTCCAAAAGGAGAAAAATTTACTTCTGATAGAAGTGTAACTTGCTTTGCTATGTGTTGTAAAACAACGTTTAGTTTTCAATAAAGAATTAAAATATCCTCTATACATTGCTTCAGATATTTTTTAAAATATGTTTCAGTTATATATATATATATATATATATATATTTAAATATAATCGAACCTCTATTTTACAAACTTTTTTTTCCCTGGAACCAAGAACCTGGTGTATTGAAAGAAGAGTGACTTTCTATTTAACACATTTTCTGCATAACAAACTTTTGGGGGGGGGGGGAATACTTAGTGACTGTTAGAGGTCTAACTGTATTTTGAATGAATATTCATACCTGCCAACTTTTATGCTTTGAGCATAAAATTCGGCTTTTATTACACTTTTGCTCCTAAATCATTCATTTTTACACATTTTTGCTGTTTCTCTTCATTTGTTGACTACTGTATCCCCTTCAGCTCTTATTTATTAATTTATATTCACAAAAACAAAATAAGACAAAAATGGTAGAATTCATTATTAGTAAGTTTTTAAGAATTCTTTAAGTTTTTTCTTCTTTCCACATATATTTCATTAGTTATTGGTTCCTAATTGATCTGTAGGCATGGTTCCATTAAGCAAAACATTATTATTATTTTTCGTTTTCTGTAGCAATTTTCTGGAACTTGATTTATTTTGTGTTTTGCGCATGTTTTTCTTCATGCGTTGAATAGCCAAATGATTTGTTTTTGTCAACCACGCTGTCTGACAAAGGCAGAATTTACAAATATACTAAGAATATTTTAAGAGGAATTTGATTGCATTACCATTTTCCATAAGAAAGAAAAAATATGCATTTCTCATGATGACTAATATGATATTGCCCTTCATGTGACAGCTCCAAAGCATGCCACCAATAAAAAATCAAGTAGCAATAGCTCATAATTGTATAGTTCTTCAAGGATGACGTTCAGTCAAATGTAGTAAGGGTGGAAGTACTGTTTGTCTTGTAGAACATAAATACCTTTGACTGTAACTAAACAAGCAGTGTGGATGTAGGACTAAAAAAAAATATCTGCTGTGATTAATGAACTAGCTTCTAATCCAGGGGTGGCGAACCTTTATGGATCAACGTGCCATATTTTTGTAAAGAAATGTTTGATACAGTATAGACGTGCCGTGAAATAATTTTGGTTGTGGTTATTGGGAAAATAATAAAATACCAAGTACTAACAACTCAAAACTTCTTATTTACTATGAAAAAAATACATTTTGCACTGTATATGTTTTAGTAAAACGTGTATTTCAAATTAAAGTAACATTTATGTGACTTCTGTTGAAGATTGGAAGCCAAATAATTTATATTAGGATTGTAAAATGTTACTTTTAATAGAATGCATACTGAATTGGAGTCATCTGCCAAATGTTTTTAAACAAGTTTTTAATGCTATTCATTTCTGAAAATAATGACACATAGATAGATGAAAATATAGTTAAAATAGCATGAGCCAGCTCCTTCAAACAGTTAAATATGTCTGGAATCCGTTTTACAGATGATGTTCTACATACAACTGTTCCAGAACATGAAACATACACCGCTTTGTCGCCTTTTTTTATCATGCCATGTTTCTTGGTTCACCAAGTTTGAAATTCTCCATTACACTTATTGTTATCTTGCACTTTTTTTTTCTGAACTAAAACCATGTTAAATTACGGTTAAAAATCGTAAATATAACCAAATAAACTTTAAAATACAGTTGTGTCAACGAAATTTGCTATACTATGCATTGACAAACTTTGCATCATTAACAATTACAGTCCAGGACGTAAGTAAAGCAAGAGAAATAACAAACTCATGTGCTCCCCGCCAACCACTCGTGTTTGATCGTAATAATTCATAGTAAACTTTGTTATTTTGAACTAAAATAGAAACTGTGTTTTGATCGGTGGAGTATCCAAAATATTGTGTTGCCTGCCACTGGTTCGCCAGCCCTTTTCCAATCAGAAAGAATGTATGATTAAATAGATGAAACAAGGCCTTTTAGCAATAACATAAGCAGTATAAGGCCTTTTACACCAAGAGTGCGAACTAATTATATCCCTTTGTGGTCACACACATCGCACTTACTTTGATCGTGCAAAATGTCTTAATTCAAAATAGCCTTTTTGTGATTCCAAATTTAATTGGTATTTCCACAGAAGAAAGTATTAGCCAACTCATTAAGGATGAATTTAAAAGATGTCTGATACTTTTTGAACATTTAGCTTAATTTATGGCAGATAATTTTTGATGGCATGATAATGTTTTCAAGAAGGAAAACAGAGTCATTGCTTATTTCACATGAAAAAAAAATCTTACTTATTTTAAAAATATCTTTACATCATACATTATTTTATAAAATTTTCATTATTGTTTGTGACATTTTACTCTTTGTCATTTTCAAAAGTTGGCGTTTATGAATGTTATGTATTAAAATATATATATCGTACCATTGTTTTTATAGAATTCTTCATTATCCAATGCATCGGATGAAATTTGAAAATAAAATAATCTAAATAGGGCATGCTATATGTATGTATTTTTATCGTTTGAGTATAATTGATCAGTTAGCACATTAGTTCATATTTTTAGCGTGGGCAGTGGGTAGCCTAGTGGTTAGAGCATCGGACTCCAGACCGGAAGGCCTGGGTTCGATGCCCGATGCCACCAAATGCCCGCCGAGTACGTAACGGGAGAACGTGCTCGTTAAATCTGTGGGTCCGAACGGTATTGCCATCTATCGTGTTGCTTGAGCAAAATCGCACTGTCACCTTCTTTGGGGGCTCAAAGCTTAGGCTAACGACAGGCGTAAAATTCTAGCCCTTAGCCGCGATGAATTTCGCGGACCTTGATCTGATGTTACTGTCGATCAGGTAGCCATAAGCAACAACAACATATTTTTAGCTTACCATTGATATACATTCTATTATAAGTATTTATTATTCAGGACAAACAAAAATACAAAGTTATTTATATAAAAAATTTTTTTTTAATCATACGCACCTTTTCACCTATTTTTATCTTTCCTCAGAAAATAATTTATAAATGCATTGAAAGCTTTCATAAAAAATGAAGCTCTTTAGGCAATACTTAAATAAGAGAAAAAATACACTCACTATTTATTAAAACTTACTGTTGATAATTTTATGTTAACGAGCTTAAGTCATGATGGTCCCATGATAAATGTAATAATGTGTTTTCCATTGAATTCAAAGCTGGCATTAGAATTGTTGTATTTGTAAAATCCACAGATACAATTTGAAACTTAATATGTAGATAAAGATATCTTTAAGTGTTAAGATTCTTGAAAAAGTTTTTCAAAACCAAAAAAAATCTTAATTTTATACAAATACATTTAAACCAAATGCATTTTGTTCACCTATGTGCGATATTATGTTAACAAAGACTTTTTAAATGAAGGTTTCAGTTAAAAGCAAAAGTTAACATCAGTGTGCGCATGAATTGATTGGTTGTAAATACTTAATTACATTTATCATGTATTTATGACGTCAAATGAATTTAGCTCATTGTAGCATTTCCTTGAAATATAAAATTTTTTTTGATAAATAGATATTTTCAAAGAATGATATAAATCAATGTTGGGTAAAATTTGCAAATTCGATTTGAACTAGCTCAGTGGTATGCAAACCACGCGGCTCGCACCTCAACATTGAAACGAAGAAGCTTGGAGTATGCCCGCGGTCTATGTTATTTTCATATTTAAAAAGATAATCACTAAATTTTTAGTTTCTGCAGAGTATTTTCGATGAGATTTCATTTTTACTTTTCACAAGTGAAAATGATCCATAAATTTATGGTCGGTAAAGGTTTTAAAAAAGAAATTTAATATTTCTGTGGAAAAGCATGTCTTGTGATTTTTTTTTCGAACTTAACAAGTTAGCTCTTTTGAAGAAGAAAAAATTTTGCGAGATATTTATTGTACTGCAAATATACATAAACCGTTTTAAACGCTACTAAATTTTTCATTGCAAATATTTTTTTCAAAAACTTCGAAAATCAACCTGAAGTTATACTTTTTTGTAGAACAATATTCGAAATTTTTATTTTATTCAATTTCTTTCTTTCTTTTCTTTACATTTTAACGCGGCCAAACGATAATTTTAAATATGCATTGTTCAATTCCTCATTTTAAATTATTTTAATCGTTTGTTTTTTCCTAGCAAGTTTTTATACTTAAGTCCAGAGGTATACGATAACACTTTCGGAAAAGTGGAACAATTTTTACCGATGGCTATTAAAGATAAAGGTGCGTTGACTTCTTATTTCAGTTTTCTTTTCTAGATAAAGTATAGTTATTGATTCCACTAGCTTTATTAAATTCTAACTATTTATTAGCACGGATTAGAGAGAGGACCCATTAGCACTGAAAAGTAGCGAACAAAATGTTTTTATATTCAATATTATTTTGCGATTTCAAATCATTTTTGAAAATTTACTCAGCGCTTTAAAAGAAATCTTATTTGGAAAAGTTATTTACTAGTGATATATATATATTTATAGGATTGAAAAAATATACAAGTGTTTACATATTTATTGAAAGAATTATATGGATATAAAACTGTAGTCGCGTTTTTATCATTTAAAAAAATTGTTCTTTTCCCGTTTAGAAATCATATTTTTGCTATAAATAAATTCTGATAAATTTCAAACCAGCTTCAAGGCTGTATATTCTAAAATTTTTTTTTAACTAAGAACATTCCAAAACGTAAATGAAACGTAGGTTTATTGATACGCTAAACATTATGAATCATTAAAATAAAAAGAAGAAAAAATTCGTTTTCCTTATATGTATTGATAAAAATGGTATAAATAATTACTAAATCATGCGACTTAAAACCTTTATTTTTTCCGACCTTTGATTTAAATGGAATTTTCGTAATTTGGATAGCTAAATAATCTCATCCAATTCCATTAGAAGAGATCTAACTTGAAAGTCAGAAGTTAAGTTCAACAATTTTCTTTCACTGATATTTATCCACACGATGCTTTTAAAAATTTTAAATTTACCTTATAAGTTACATTCCACAATTTAATAGATTTTTTAAAAGATTAATTAAGGGTTCGAAATCGTTTTAAAATGTGGTCTTTGTTTTTTAAACGAAATTTTAGGTTTAGTTATCTCGAAGCTATTTTTCTTTTTACTTTTTGTGTTTTAGAAAGTTTTTTCTCATTCATGCTAGGATATGTGCGTGAAAAATGAATAATTTTGAAAAATTTATTTTGAATAAGCATAAAAATTTGCTGATAATTTATTTACTTTGATGTCGAAACCGTTTATCCATCAGCATTTGATATTTATTTCCTCTGCGATTTTTTTGTAATGAACAAGCTACCTAATAATTGATGTAAAGGTTTTTCTTCATTATCCTATGATAATTAATGGGTTTATATATATTTATCAAAATAGTTTCAAATATATTTATCAATATTATATATATTAGAAGTAATATTTTGATTGTAAAATGTGGTTATATTTTCCACGAAATTTTTTAAAAGGAATAAAAATATACCTTTTATCCCTTTTTATTTCATTCTATATACATCCTTTTCTTCAGCTAAAATATCAAAAAAATATTCAAAAAATGAATGCCAGAAAAAAAAAAGTTATTATAAGGATGAGTTTATGGTGGACTATAATTTTAAAGTATAACAAAATATTTCAGTAAATTATCCCTAAAGGAAAAAAATTCGTTTTACGTAAACGTAATCTCTTTAGTCGCTTTTCTTATTCAAGATACCTTTAACTCAGATATTTTATTTAATTATGTCTCATGATATTGGATATGTGAAAAGAATCAAAATCTTTATTATACAGCGCAGTTACGATTGCTTTTTCTATTGAATTTGTTGAGAATTTTGAAAAAAAGATTAACATATTATACAAGATCATTTTTAATTTCAATTCAAAATGTAAATCTAATTAAAATTTTGATTCATTCCATAGGCAAACTTTAAACATGTGTATTAAAGAAATTATCTAAATATATGTTTATTTAAAATAATTTTTGATTGTTAACAGTAAAATTTAATTTTAATTTATAAACATCTCGGTTCAAATGAAACCTGTATTTTTAAAATTATTCATTAAAAATATCTTTTATCCAAAAGCAAAAAAGTTATCTTTCAATATATTATTGAGAATAAAAAAAAACGCAGCTAAGTTTACTTATTTTTTAAAAAAAGGAGAATGTGTGTAAAGTATAAATAAATCATATTTATATATTCCGAAAATGGTCAGATAAAACGCATTTAACTTATTAAACTGATCGAATATTTCTTGACAAACTTATTTTGTAATAGACTTTTTAAATCACGAATTCATTATTTCAAGTGTCTTTTTTAAAATACTTGTGTAACGGATTAAGAATAACTGTAATTGTTTCTTTAATATTTGTCAAAAATTGTAAATCTTATCATTTGTTAACCTGAAACAATTTCTTATGTGACTTTTTTGGCTTCAACATTATGGCAACAGTCCATAATGTTGACATTCTGATTTGTAATGGCAGTTAGGCCTCGTTAATGAAAAGTGATTTGATGATTACATTGCAATTTTTCTATACTTGAATTATAAAGGACCAACATTCTTGACTCAAAATAAAATAGTAATTTGTAAATTAAATTGAAAAAAAATGAGACTTTACTAATAAAAATTTATTTTCTTCCACAACAAATGAAATTATAAATATAATTCTTTTTCATAAAATGAAACAATAAATAAAATTCACATGTATGTATTACAGACTCATAAAATCTGAACAGTTAAATAATCTTACATAATATGTAATATCTATAATTTAATAAATAATTTTTTAAACAAAACGTATCAATATAGTATTTTAAAAAAAGGATTTCTTCTAAAACTTATTTAACACATCATTTGCAAAATACTCAGTTATTAGTAATGTATTAACACTCATTCTCTCAAATTAGTTGCATTGCACTAAATTACAACATTTGTTTTCGAAATATTAGACTTCAAGTGTCAAACATTGTGGAAGATATGTTGAAGTAACTTGAAAATGGAAATATACCTTATCGGTACTTACGTATTATACCATCGACCAATATCGCCAAACGAAAAGACATTGCCAATTCAAAAAATGTCGCCAAATGCTTTCATCGTTAATATTAATGTTTTTGAATGGGAACTGGTACGGTTGCCACTATTGACGGTATATCACAACATTTGTTGACACTTTGGATTTAACGAAATTGGTTGACGGTTTAATATATAAGTATCATCGTATTTATAGTCACTGAATATAAAATATGAACGTATATAAATATTATGACCGTATATACAAATCCACAAATTTAACAATTTTTCATTATTTTTACTCTAAATCTTGTGATTTTATTTTTCTATACGTCAATAACCTTGAAATTATTTCTGGTATCTGCTAAAGTTATATTTAAGTTTCTTGAGAGATTCGTAATCAGGCGATTTTGAATGAGATTAAACAATTTGAATGAGATTTATTAATTACAGATGAAAACAAGTCGAGAGAAAGGGTTCTATTTTCCTTTTAATGTAAGTATTAAGCAATATTTTCTTAGTCACGCGTTTCTAGTTTCATTAAAACATGAACTCTCAACCTATTATCATTTCCACAGTTCAAATGTTCCTAAGCAAAATAATCAGCTTGTAGCTTATCTAACGTCTTTTCTTTTTAATTTTTCGGGAATCGAATGTGTAAAAACAAAGTTATTTTACAAAATGGAAATTAAAAACTCTTAATTTCTCTTTATATCACGCTTTTTGAAATCTAAAGAATATTAATCTTCCATTATCAACAAGTTCTTAAAAGCAAAAAAATCGAAATGGGATAATTATACAACTAAACATGTCTCAATGCGATTGATTAATCGTTTCTCCTAAGTTTATCGTAGAAATAACATTACATATATATGAACAACATTGTCAAAGTTCTGGTTGTATTTATGGTTTAATTGCTAAACAATAAAATGTTGTTCTGACATTGATAAAATGACAATGGCTACAAGCACTTACTTCTTTACTCTATTTATAGTTATAAATACACTGTCTAAATTTGTATAAACATTCACAAGAAATTTTTAAAATATTTTAAATAACACAGATATAATAAAAAAAATGTAACACTAGTATATACACTGAAAATTAAGAATCAATGATTATAAAATATTCCATGGAAACAGGCTAACTCTTACGATCTAAAGTTCTTGCTATAATAATTTAAATCAGTTTCTTTATATTATCTCTATTCCTTATAAATAAATAAACTCTTAATATATATAAGTATATTCTTTTTAAATCTGCTTTCAATTCTTAGTGGAGTCAAATGCTGGATATGGTCTTTTCTACATTATTCTATATAGTTCATAGATTCAGAAATAATATAGGAGAATAAATTTTGTCATTCTTTTACTATTTTAAGTAAATCCAGCTGATCAAATGGTAAATTTTGTATCGATGTCCCTAAAATGTTTTCACACTAAGCTAGGATCTATCACTGTTCTCATCGTCTGTTGCAGATTCTGTGTTATTGCTACTATCAGAGCTCTTGCACTGAGGTCTTACCAATGACATTACATGTTCTCGTTCTACGTCATTGTTATCAAGTTCAACATCTCTCCTCAGGGCAGCTCTAATAGCCGCATTGTTGTTCGCATTTGTTTCGTAAGACCAACTGTGTCGCGTGTCTAGTTCTCTCATTCTTGAAAATTCGCTCGAATAGTTTTCTGAAAGCTTGTACCTATTCAGAGGCAAGCTGCTATCTGTGCCTGCCAAGTCTTCAGCTTCGTGCTTTTTCAAATGTCTGTCCAGATTGGTCTGTTGTCCAAAGCATCGTTCGCATAGGGGGCATTTGAAAGGTTTTTCTTTGTTGTGGATGTTGCGCACATGTCTTTGCAAATTGGAAGAAATGCTGAAAGACCGATCACAGTATTTACATTTGTACGGCTGCTCCCCCGTATGCGTACGTAAGTGCCGAGTGAGGTTAGCTGATCGAGGAAAGACCTTCCCGCAAAATTTGCAGGAATACTTCTCTTTGTTCTTCTTGGCTTTCATGTAATGTTCAGCTACATTCTGCATTTGGTTTTTGTTGAAAGCTAAGGCTGGATTTTCTGAAATTGAGCTATCAGCTATTTGCTGTTGAAAAGAATGGGGCATACATTCTTGTGAGCCATTGAAGAAATTGAAAGCCATGCTTTCTTGATGGCTTCTATACATGGTGTCAAGGAGAAGGGGATGTAAAGTATTAGTCCATGGTAATGCAAACTCTCTGGGGAAAGCATTCTGCATGTAATTCGAATCAATGGGATACTTCCACTCCCGGTTATTATTTTCATCTAACTCGGCTGTATTTTTCCTCTTGTGGTTCACTCTCAAATCTAAAGGTTCATCAGATTGTTTTGAATAATCCATCACAGGTGGGAAAGGATGCAGTCTTGACATATACGGCTCTTCACTTGACAACTTCCATTGTCTGGCGAATTCAGAAGTTCCAAAACAATGATTATCCATTAGTCTACGGTAAGAATATAACTCATTCACTGTTAAAGCTTCTGGGCAAACAGAAGCAATTTTTGGAGAAGTTTGCCGCTGGTAATGAAACATGTCCTCACTTTTGATTCCAGAGTAGCAAATTCTATCTGATGTATTTGTCAATTGCGGTCTGCGGGAGCTTAAATCTAGAATAGATGTAGTTGATTCCCTTTCAGGTAGTTGAAGATTCGCCTCTGGTGTAAAAATCTGCTGTTTAGCACTCTGTACTCCAGTTACTCGAATATCCAGGGAAGTCTTTTTCAACTTTGGTTGCTGTAATAACACAACTCCCTCATATTCAATAGAACTAGACCATTTGTTGAAACGCCACTGATCGGTCAAAGAAGATCTACAGATTTCTGATGAAGGATGCGAGTATATAGAAGATTCTGATGTCAGTATGGATTTCTTACAATGGTTACAATCGTCTTGCAGACGACATAAGGAATGCATTCGTTTGTGGCGGCATAAGTTGGAGAATTGTGTGTAAGCTTTGTAACAGACATCACATTGAAAAGGCTTCACGCTGCTGTGAATATGGGTGTGCTGTTTTAAACCACTAGAAGTAGCAAATGCTTTTCCACACTGGTCACAGGCGTGATTTCGACTTCCTAAGTGTTGGGATCGCACGTGTCTTTGCAAATTGCTTGGATCTGTGAAGGCCCGATGACAAGATGCGCAAAAATGGGCCCTCCGGGTGTCCTGGTAGCTGAGCTCTTGGTGCCAGTTGATATTAGCAGAGGCTCGACGTTGTTTTGAGCAATATGCCCGAATTCTCTTCCTAAAAATATAAAGAAAAATTTGCTTAAAAAATTTGCAAAAAAGGTATTTACGTCGCTCTATAAAGCAACAAAAGGTATGTTGGTGACGGACCTCGTAATTTTGAACTATGGACAAGTGACAAGGACGACACCTGAGCTGGCACTCCCCTTTCCGAACTGAAACACCACATGAAAGGGAAGACTTTGAGCCTCGACACACACAGATTTAACGTACCTCAGCTCATCTACACGGCGGATCTACAGTGGCACTACTACTCCAACTCGTGACACACGAGCTCGTGATCATGACCACTAGGCTACCGCGGACCAGTCCCATTTGAAGAAAAGTCATAAGATATGCTTGATCTGTATTTTATGACATGATCGATATTGATAAATTACTTTTTTCCTTACTCATTTGCTGGAAAACAAATATTATAAAATGTTTTGGTAAAGATTTTTTTTAAAAGGCAAATTATATGTCACGTATTGTAGAGTAATTAACATTGCACAATAGGATGACAATTAATACGTAATTGAGTTTCAATCAATGCCAATTCGTTTTCAAAGCTGACAGATTTCGTCGCTCCATTTAGAAATAAAAGCAAAATATTTGTTTTTATCGAAAACAAGAGTTCCATATGTTTTGTGTGTGAATCACTTTTCCAAGTTATCCAATTTAAAGATGTATTGCTTTGTTATCATTATCTTTATCAATATTCAACATCCTTAAAGGGAAAAATCAGGTTATTACACTTATTTCTTAATTAAAGATTTATCATCTTTATAAATTTTTGTACTGTATAATGATGTATTAAATCTTTAAACATTGTATTGATAATTATATTTTAATTGGGAAATTCAATATAGACGCTAAGCAATATGTACACATAGAAATAAAAAATTAAAACAATCTTATTGAAATGAATGAATTCACAAATATACATTGATATACAATAATTCACCATTTAAATTTTCTTTCCAGATATTTTATTTCATTTATGCTGGTCTTGAGCCTCCCAAGATTTCTTAGTTTACCTGCCTAACGGGAAATATCCTATTAACCACAACTTTATCTCTTAAAAAACTAGAACATCGGCTCATTTTAAAATAAAATGATAAACTATTGCATCTTCCAGTTATTCTGACCAATCACGGTATTCCTCAACAGAAATCATATGATTCTCAAAGCTTCCGATTGAGGAACTAATGAAAGTTAAAATCTTCGGAGCAAAAAAAACCCGTTTTTGTCTTTGTCCGTGTTCATGTGTGTTTGTGGTGTTCGTTTTTGTGCCTTTTTATGTGAGTTAAATAAAATCTAAAACTAAATTAAAATACCAAACTGATTCCTCATCCTTTCAACGACTGCAAAAAGATAAAAATTATCACGGTAAAATGTTTTAATTCAAACGAAATCGCCATATGTATGTATGACGAATTCATTTGAATTAATACTCATATATATATATAAATCCTTCGTTAAATGGCAATATCTTGTCCAATATTACCATATGAAAATATCTGCTAAGGTCTCAGTATATAATTTATTCATAATTTAATACAAACTTTTTGAAGTGAAAAAGTGCAAGAACGTTTCTAGGTAAAAGTTTTCTTTCGTTTTTCAAATTTAATTGTACACTTCATCAATAAACACAACTCTTTGAAGAGCTAACAAAATTTAAAAAATAGTCTATTATACTTTAAATCAGTACATTTTTTTAAACGCCTACTTTTATTTTATTTTTTTAAAATAGAATTTGGTAAGTAAATTGTGTGACAAGCAGTCTAAAAAAAATCAAAACATTTAAGAATCTGAAAGTCGAGCATTTTGCTTTGAAATTAAGATATCAACGCAGAATAACATAATTATTTTCTTTCAAGTGAGAAAGCAGTTCATATATTTCCGCTTTCCTTTTTCTAAATCCACCTTAACGAAACACTTAATGATGATGTATAGCATCATGCAAATACGAGAAATGTAATCAAGAACAAAAAGGCACTCCTTAATGATGATAAGCGGGGTCATGCTGATAGAACGACGGGGGGTATGAATTTTAGTTAACCGAGTTCATAAAGGGGCATTCCAGCTTTTTCGGGTGGGATAGGTTAAAAAGTGAATTGCATTAAAAAAAGAATTTCTTAAAAGTCTTTGTTCATTAATAAATGCTTTCTTGTGTTGGTTCAAAACCGAAACACGTGTTGCGAGTTACGAAATGCTTCCGTCAACAAATGTGTAGGTATCAAGCCGCTTAATTATGTATGCAAACTAATGCGTACTTTTGTCTAATAAACGTGTACTGTACGCGCCGTTATCAGATGCCTGTCTTGTTTCGGATTTTTTCCCCTTTTGATTGTTTTAACCACGGAATCAAGGTTTCGGCGGCGGTTCATTTGAATATTTCTGGCGGAAATGTATTCAAGAAAAGCAGTTTGTAAGAAATATGTTAAATCTTGCTGTTTTTCTCTGTTTCTTTGAGGAAAATTTTGCACCTAGTTGCGAATATTCCCACGCTTAGACACAAGGAAATACACAAAAGATAAACTGTTTAAGGATTATTTTGTTAATGAATATTTACACCTTTTAGTTAGAAGTATTAGTTATGTTTTTTTTTAAGTCTGAGTTCTTTGCAGAGTTAAAAACGAAACTTTGTATATTATTAGATGTTTTTTCTTTAAATTTTTGGTATAGGAATGATAATACTTTAAAAAGTAAGATATTAAAGAATGTACTCATTTGTTGATCTCCATCTGTGTGTGTTTTAAATAGTCATGATCTCGTGACCTGCATGTTATGAGTCTGAGCCCTAGTGTCACTGAATATCCGCCGTGTTGAGGGGTTAAGGTACGTTAAATCTGTCGTGTCTCAAAGTCTTTCCTTTGGTATGGTGTGGTAATTTGGAGAGGGCAGGGCTGCCATATCAGGTGTCGTCCTCTTCACTTGACCAAGTTTCAAGATTACAAGGTTGGTCGCTTATAACTCTTGTGTTTCTTTACAGCAGAGATGGGTATAAGTCGATTGCGATAAATGGGTGGACTGCCAAAAAATTTTGGCGTGACCGCCTTTACTAAGAGCTGCATATCAAAAGAAACATATTTATGGAACGCTGACGCCAGATAGAGACTGGAGAATCGATTTTTCACATTTGATGCGACTGTACTTGCGTAAGCAAATGATTCCATAAGTGTGTAAACGACACATGAACCTTTATTGAAAGCAAACAATGACGCTTAACATGCTCACACGTTCCCTGGGGGAAAAAACTATCACTGGGAGGCTAGCCGTAGAATGGTATTTTTCTCACACTCCAACTGAAGGGCAGAATAAATGTTAATGATATTCTCTTCCCGCGATAGCACGGGATTGGCTATTAAGACATCATCCAATCCCCCGCGCTTCCACGGGATTGGGTTCACGTGTTACTGTCATGCTTGGAGATGGCGCGGGAATCGGCAGCAATCAAATGTAAGTACATATGTCAGTTTCAGATTCATCGGTTCACATATGCTCTCTGCTTGCTGCATTGAATACGTCCACACAATACGGTCTAGTCGCTCATAGTTGTTCAAGCATTCAGCTTGACAATTTATTGTTTTTGTAGTAAAAATAGTAATATGTCATATTTTAAAAGAGGAGTACACTGTTGAAAACAAGTGTTAAGAAAAGAAAACATACAATTTTAATACAGAATAGCCACACCTACGCATCTGGGTGGTCCGCGAAACCTTAAAAACATTAGAAATAGCTCGTACCGTGGAAAAGTCTGCCCACCCCTGCTTTACAGTATGCTGTTAGTAAACACACTCACGCACCCACCTGTTTTAAAATGCAATCATATTGCGCACATTTCATACTTTCTTCTAACATAAAGCTTTTGATAGATTCTTATTCGATACCGAGGTATTACGATTAAGTTCTATTTTTATTTTTTAATGTACTTTATTGCTATTTATTGTTGATACACAAAACGAAAACTTATTTATATGTGGTTTAGCAGTTAATTATAACATTGCATAAAAAGTTATACGATGATTATTAATTACGGAATAAGTCTATCATGGTTAAGGGAAGAGAATATTACTTCAAATGCATTTTGTAACTTCCACAACCCACTACACCATAACAGTACTTTGAGAATATGTTGAATTTAACCACACTATAGAAACCATTGCTTTAAAGTAATAGAATAAGAACTTGGCAACATAATAGATATTTATCTTTATCTCCCCCCCCCCCCTTATAACTATTTCGGTCACTTGCGTAAAAGTAGCAGCAGGTTTCGGATTATAATTTAAATATATTTATTTAATCATATTTTCAGAGGATGAACATTTGAAACTACGGTAGAACCTGTTTTTGTGCGGTCCCTTTTTTATGCAATTTTACTTTTGTATGATTTTTTTGCGATCTTTTTTTATGCGGTGTATGAATTTGAACTGCTCTGGAGCCACTGTAATGTTTCCTACCAATGTATATACTTCAATACGCCCTGTTCATTGGTTATAAACAGTCTCTGACAATGTACGTTCAATTACTTTGTCTCAACGCACTAGCAGCACACACTTGATTGAAGACAAAACTTTCAATGACAGTGAGTGAGTGAGTGAATATTAATGTCGCACTATTCAGCTACACGAGGGCTTTTGGCGACGGACCTCATAATTTTGAACCATGGAAAAGTGACGTGGACAACACCTAAGTTGGCACCCCCTCTCCTAACTACCACACAGCACCAACGAGAAAACGTTTGAGCTCTCGACAGATTTAACGTGCATCGCTCCCCTATTCGGCGGGTCTTTAGTGGTGCTGGGCTTGAACTCATGACATGCCAGCCACGATTCGATACCTTGACCCCTAGGCTACCTTTCAATGACAGAGACATTATCAATAATTAGATAGATAATGAAGAAGGAGAAGATGAACCGGGATTTTTTTAAGAGCGGATAAAATATATCCAGGGATCCAGCTTTCCACAAATCGGAAAAGTATTTTCTTAAAGTAGATACCAATTCCGAAGGAGTTTGAAATTCCAAAAAGAGCTTCTATCATGCATACCTGGTTATCGTGGCGTTCACAAGCAACTGACCAACCGACTGTCGTCATAAAAACTTATCACTTACTTTATGGTGCCAAAAAATAAATCATTTGAAATTGTATCTTCAAGTGACGAAAGCGATTTTGAATTAATTCATCACAAGGAATTACGATGAGCTGCAGTGAATTATGTATGTGCACACACACATTTTGAAAATTTTCCCTTGTATACAATAAGAAAATAAATGTTTGTACAATGTTTCCATGTGGAATTTAATTACTTATTTTGTTTGGAGGTACTTTCTCATAAATTTTGTAAAAATTGACGTATTCTTTAAGAGCGACTTTTTTTATGCGGTCCCTCTCACACCGCATAAAAAAAATTTTCTGTAGTAAGTCGACAAATTTGTTAGTTATATGTAAGTATTCATGAAATTGTCGAATATTTTTTTGTGTGGTTACTTTTTATGCGGTCTCTATCTACCGCACAAAAACAGGTTTTACTGTATTTTTGACTTTTTATCTACAAAAAAATTTATATTTCCAGTAAGTTGCTAGATATTCAAATAATGAATTTCCCTTCTAATATTGATTTAGAAAGTTATTCTGCTTAAAATAATGTATAAAAATGAGTTATTTATGATATATTAGTCTGAACTCTATAATGATAGTGCTATAATTTCAAATATACAGCGTTGTCTTTTACTTTTCTAAATTTTTAAGAAATCTGTAGAATTGACTTACTGAAGCCTTACACATTCAAGAGGAAATCACACACATACAGAATGAATATACTTGTATTTAACTAACATTTAAGAGTTATTCTGAAAAAGTCAATCTGCACTTTTCATATTAGGAAGATTTAATTATCTTGTTCAATCAGAACTTATTGCAAGTGCAAAGAAATTAACCATATTTAATAACCTACATAAAACTTTAATTTTTTTCTTATTAGGTTTTTTTGCTTCATAAATTAAATTAGTGATAAATATTTTATCACTAATTAACGGAATTAAAATTCTCTACTTACGCTTTTAAATTTACATATTTCACTAGAAGGCGATTTTCGATAGTATTCATTTTTATTTCACAACTTTCCCACGGCTTTCATTGAGACACACCCAAACTGTTTTAAGTTTAATAATTAGTTTCGACGTCGGACTTCACTCTAAAACGGATGAATTTATTTTATAAGTGCTCTATTTTCATGCAATTGAATCACGAAGATTATTTTTTTCCCGCTCATTTCAATCAAGTATTAACATTCGAATTTCTTTCTTTCCTGTCGCTGTTTCATGATAATTTCGATAAATTTGCTTCTTTTCAAAGAGCTTATTCCTGAAACATTTTCTACGACTTGATGTTCTTCGTATGTATATATTTTACAGCACGTGTAATTTGTTTTACTTGCGTTCATAATCCGTCTCGATACAACAAAAATGTAAACTTGAACAAAGAATTCTTCTTCAGAATACATACAAGTAAAAACTGAATTTTATCTTTGTTCCGGATAAATATAAAAAGAAAAGAAAAAATTTTTCTTTTATTTTTCAATTTCTACAATTAGAGTTCACTCTCTCCCTATATATATATATATATATATAAAATTTATTCTGCGTTATTCGGACGAAGTTAGTTTATCCACAACAGATAGTGCCAGTAATTTTTTCTACGAAGTAGGAATTGACTTAATTTTTTGTATATATATTGCTTGTTATACTACTTATAAATAAACTTTAATTGTCCCAAATGAGTTGTTCTGATGTCTTTCTGTGGAATTGCTCTGGATTTCTTTAGTCGTTCACGTGGTTTGAATTGCAGTCTTGGCAATTATTGTGAAATTATGAGCCTATTTTTAATATTTTATATTAAACTTTAAAGATCTATCTCTATTTTAGTTATTTGAATTTCGCTTTTATAAACAGAAAATGCTTTTAAAGCTAAGTTTCCGCAAAGAACAATATTTAATGTGTTAATGTTTTATTGCATGTAGAGATATCCGTAATCCATTTTTGCTATTTTTAGCGCGTTTTTCACGTAGTGGAACAAAAGCGCTATTAGGACGCAAATTTCGTCTTCGTTCCATATTTTGTCGTACCTTTTTTTCTCAGCCAATAAGCAACCAAATGACCTCGGGTTTTCGGCATTGGGTCGCCTTTGTGCCCTAGATGAGCCGAATCATATTTAAATTTAATCATTTTTAATTTTTTTTTAGTACAGTACTATTTTCTGTTAGTAAAAAGTTCATTAGTTGCATTATTGTAAAATACAACATGTGAAAAACGCGCAAAATTACTTGGCCATGCCAATGATTGATATCTTGTTTTTATACTTTGATGCTTATGGGATTTCCTTAATATTATAAAACGAATTTTAGTAATTTATATCATGTAATTCTTTCATAATTGCTAGTAAAATTGTTTGATGATTGTGTGTATATGCATGCTTTGGAACATGCTATTCTCGTAAAGAGTGGGGGGAAAAAGTAAAATCCAAAATAGAAATCTGCCAATTTAGTTAAATAACATTTTTTTCTAATTTTGAAAAAAAAAAGAAGTTAGAACTAAAGTTTTTTATGTATCGTAGATCAAGTACATAATTTTGAACGCACTACTAAAATTTTTAACGCGTGAAATACATTTCAAAAATAATTATTAGCATTTGTGACTGATTTGAGTGGACTTTTTTTAATTAACGTCACACATAGAAACTGCGTTAGGACTAATGACGACGGACCTCAGAGTTTTGAGGGCAGTTTACGTGACACTTGACCTGGCACACTACTCTTCAAACTACCAACATGAGGGCTGAGCCTCCACAGATTTTAAGTACATTAGTCCTTCGAAACGGAAGGTATAATGTTTGGTACAGATAACTGTGAAAACGATTTCTTTAGATAGAGTAATAAAATTTTAAGTCATTGAATTTTAATATTTTGTATAATTACTTAAATAAATTAATTCCCCATATTCGTTTTTCAATCAGAATTTTTCCCTATTTAAAAATAAAATACTGAAAACTATTCTCCCTCTCCTCTTGTGCCCCCAAACCTACATCTAAATGAAGAAGCCATCTTAGGTTAAAATGACAAATTATCTGCAATTAACATATTAATAGTTGAACGAAACCTGAGAACAAACCAACGCCCTTTTCTTTACAACAATAATGAGAAGAATCGCTTAATTACTGAATCAGATTCTATTCATCAGTTATATTTGCTGGTATATTTACGGGTCTAAATGGCAGCTTCTGAATATTGTTGGGAAAAAATCAATACTGTGCAACGTCTCTGCAAAGAATATTGCTTACAAATCATAACTCCAAATGATGTCGAAAAAAAGATTTCACGGAGAACCATGCCTAATTTGACCTACAAAAACCTCTCATCTGGATTTGTATGTTATCAAATTTCTTTTCACCTATCTCAGGGTGACGCCCAAACTTCTCCTTTTAGTTAAAACAGGCTGGTGAACATACAGACTGAAAGTCTGTCATTAATTATAACTAGTCTAAAAGATAAACAGCATCAAGTGAAGAAAAAAATTTTCAGTAGTTCTGCAGGAAGTGTGTGCACAACCATCAACGAAGTATTCTTGCTTTAAAGGTCAAAGGGATTTTTTCTTCCTTTTGTGATATTCGGTGACTGATCGAAGTGAAGTAAAAATAATATTCATTTTCCTCGTCCTTTAAATTATTCTCAGAAACACACACACTCTATTGACAGACTCATTAATTAGTCATGCACATTAAATTAGTACCTTAAAAAGAAAATAACGGTTTTGATTCATAAGATTGCATCTGAAATGCATTAGAAATTCAGCCTAGGTGGACGTTTCAATAGTGAAAATATGTGTAGTATTTCTTCCATGTTATTAGAGATAAGCTATCTCGGCTGTAGACCATTAAATAGCAGATCATTTGATTATCATTTCCTTTTTAGAGTTTGTAGTAAATGAACATCTACTTTAAATGGAATATTCGGTCATTTGATTTAAAACTATATGAAAGTATTTCTTTCAAAATGGTTTTAAATCACACGTTTGTTTTTTCAGATTTTCCTTTATTGTGTTTTATCTTCAGTAAAATGCTCTATTGTAAGCTGTAGAAATTATCAAAATATTAAAATTAGAACGGATAGAGATAGAGTTAATATCATAATAAATATTATTTGCGAAGTAAATATTTCTGGAATTAGAGAAATTTTAACAGGGGTAATTGAATAGGAATGCTGGATCGTAAGATTCTTGTCAATATTTAT
This sequence comes from Trichonephila clavata, assembly GCA_019973975.1. Classification (NCBI taxonomy): domain Eukaryota; kingdom Metazoa; phylum Arthropoda; class Arachnida; order Araneae; family Nephilidae; genus Trichonephila; species Trichonephila clavata. The sequence goes on along the minus strand of BMAO01026185.1, from coordinate 31,061 downwards.
CGTTTTTTAAGAAGTGATTTATAGAAGATGATAAGGTTGATAGAATTGTAGATAAGAAAGGGGGTTAAATCAAAGGAAAATTGAAAGTTCTCCTAGATTTAAATATTTTTAAATATAAATGAGATAGTAATAAACTTACCGTAAAATCCGGCGCATAACGCGTACTGGCTTATAACGCGCACCAAAATTTTATAGCTACATTTTTTATTTTTATTTTTTAGGAATTTTCGCCGCATAATGTGCACCCCCTTTTAGAACGAAGGAACCTGAAATTTATGTTTGCAATGCTCTTATGTTTTGAAGTCATTTATTTGAGGTATTATCTCAGGCTTTTGAAAATGTAGTACACTTCTAAAACTACAATCCCTTAAGTTTTTTACGTATGTCGTTTGATGTAAACAAGCAATATTCTGATTTATGTAGAAGTCCAATTTTTTTTAATATTCATCTCTTTTTTTTTCCTTTTTTTTTTGAAGCTCTCATTTTTATACCCGGCGTATAACGCGCACACGTAAATTTCTATCTTATTTTTTGTGTTCAAAATGAGCGCAATACGCCGGATTTTATGGTATATTAAAGTCCGTAGAAGATTTTCTAAGATAATAAATATTCTTTATTTGGTTTGAAATAATGATTGGTTGTTTTGGGGATAAGCTCATGAAATTAATGAATCACTTACAATTGAAAATAAAGTTATATAGATATCATCGAAATTCCAATCGTAATGATCAATGTTAATTTTTACAATGATAATGATTAAATTAATTGACAATACGAATCTACAAATTGTCAATCAATTAAATTGCAAATTATTAATTAAATCTAAAAATTGCTTTTATCAATTTCATTTTATTTTACATTAATGTCGCCCTTTGAAGCTGCACGAGGGCAATTGGCGAAAGACCTCGTAACTTTGAGCCTCCGTCAAGAAACACCCCACTCTTCAGACTTCTACACAAACATGAGAATTTAGTTTCGATAGATTTAATGTGCATCAGCTCCAGTACACGGCGGATCTGCAGTGGCATCAGGACTCTCGAAACGAGCCAAATTCATATCAGTCCCATGACAATTGCAATTACATGTTCTCCATTGAATTAAAAACTGACGTTAGGCTTGTACTTGCATTCTACTTGAAAAATTTAGATAATATCTCGTGTTGTATAGCTGAAGAAATGTTCAAATATTAAGATTCTTCTTTTTTTTTTCAAATTAAAAAAAATTCTCATTTATATTTTTAAGCCAAGTACATTTTGTCTACTTACGTGCGTTATTGTTGTTGACAAATATGCTCTTTATAAAAGAAAGTTTCTGTAAAAAAAAAGAGTTGGCAACAGCGAAGTGCATGAATTGATTGATACATTTATCATGTGACGATGACGTCGCATGAATTTATAAAATGATTGGCTGGAAACAAGTGGTTGTAATTACCATGGGACTATGACGTCAAATTAATGCAACCAATTATAACTCGATAAATACGACGCCAGCCACGAGTTCGTGATTATGACCGCTCTACTCACGCGATCGGTAGAGTATTGGATTTACATGTAATGCCCCTAGATTCATGGATAAATATAAACATTTAACACCTGGATTACAAACTCATACCAATTTTAAAATTCTAAGAGAGAGAGAAGAGAAATTATTTGTTTTTCTTAAACTTGTCAATTTCAAGTAATTTTTTAAAAAAATATATTCACTTATATTATATTCACTTACCCAACCATATTTTTGATGTCAGATTCAAATATTGTTACAGAGATTCATACACTTTATTTAACTAATAGTACAAATAGATCTCATATGCATGAAATACATATAATTGTGTAACATGCCTATTTTAAGTTGAAAATATTTGATACATATCAAAATGCAATAAGTCTTTTTATATGACAATAAATTATATCAGAATTTTATTCCATGCACACAAATAAAATTTCTTCGTGGTAATTTGTTTGATACACGTGAAATTTTTTTTCCAGCTCAAAGTTAAGAAATGGCTTATCTCTATTCAATTTAGTAAGTTAAATTCGCGAAGGGTTATTGATGCCTTGAAGGAAGAAAGAGAGAGAGAGATGATGACCAGGTATAATTTTACCAAGACGCAATACTTTCGAATAACATCGTCTTGAAGAAATTTATGCTAACTGTTATAAAAGATTAAGATAGTTTATTTAATCCATTCTAAAACGGAAAAGTTTTAAAAAAAATTCCATGTTCTATTTGAAACAAAAATTAATTCTGAATACCCGAAATGGTTTTCAAGAGTAAGCGATTACTTTTTTTAAATTTTATTTATTAACGTCGCGCACATTGAAGCCGCACTAGGACAGACACTAATTTTGAACAGGACTTCGAACCGGAACTGAACCGAAAAAAATATCGGTTTATTTCGGTTCTATATATCTTCAGCCATTTTGTTTTTGTAACCAACTTATTAATATTTTTCAATTTAACGTTAACCATATAATTACCATCATTACATGCACATTACTTCTCGTTTTCCTGTTTTGATGTTCACTAGTACTTTTCTGTTTCAGTTTGGCATGAATTTACTTAGAGAAGACAGATTGAATTCAGTTGAATGAGATAAAAGTATAGGTGGTTTTTGAAGAAAAATATCAGTCTGAGATATTTTTCGCATCGCAGCATGCGATCATCCACGAATTTTTGTATAGACTGTTTCGATAGACAATCCAGAATCCAAAACTTAGTTTTCCAATGCGATTTTAATAATGGATAACAATGCCTATGCCGTTCTCTGCTCACCGGTCGTATCGTACATGCTGGTTAATTGCATCAATTCACATAGTGTACCAATTAAAAAAAAGAATATAATCTAAATTTTTATAGAACTACGTGGCCGTGGTTCCTACTGGTCAAGGTAACGGACTCGTAGCCGGTGTGTCACGAGTTTGAGCCTGGTACCACTGTAGACCCACCGTTAGGAGAGCGATGCATGTTAAATCTGTCGAGAGCTCAAACGTCCTCCCGTTGATGTGGTGTGGATGCTAGGAGAGAGGGTATAAGCTCAGGTGTCGTCCTCGTCATTTGACCATCGTTCAAATTTACGAGGTCCGTCACCAAAAGCCTCGAGTGGCTGAACAGTGCAACGCATCTATTCACTCACTCGCTTTATAGAATGCTTGTGATAAAATTAAATTTTTAGCACAAATAAGAATATATATAAAATAAAATTATTTTTTGGAACTGAACCGAAAACCATTATTTTTGGCGGAATGAAAACCGGAGCTGAACCAAAATATTTTTTTTTCGTTTAACCGGAACGAGAGAGAGAGAAATATTACCGGTTCCTAGCCCCGATTCTGAACCAAAGTCAAATGACAAGGATGATACTTGAGCTCTGACATTCTACCCTCCAAACTTCATTACCATACCAACTTTAAGACAGAATCTCGACATATTTAATGTGCTTCCACCTGCCTACACGGTGGGGCTTCAGATTCACCAAGACCAAATCCAAGACTCGACAATTCTGGTCATGAGTTCGTGATCCTGACCATACGGCAACCGCGGCTACTTAGGTGAGAGCATATCGAAATCCAAAAATTACCGATGGAGAACTAAATGAATTATTGCTTGCAAATGATAAATAATTAAAAAGAAAGAGAAAAAAAGCTTAATGACTTTCAGATATAGTAAATCCATTTTTACATAAAGAGTCCTTAAAAAGAAGTACTTCCATTTCACTGAAATCTATTCTCACGAAAACATTTACATGAAAAACAATTTGTCATTCCATTTAATATACTTTTATTTAAAAGTAGTATTAATTGTTTGCCAATAATTTGTTACGATAAAAAAGAAAAAAAATATTTGGCGTCGTCACGTTTTTTACATTTTAATTTCCGGATTGCCAGAGATAGAGAAAGGTAGGGGGAGGGGATTAAATAAAAATTCAAAAGAAAAAAAATATCGCTATTTATATACACTATTCATGTTTTCTGCAAACATTTTTTGCTTAATTTTCGATCTTGGAGCTACTGTTTTTTTATGATTATAGTTCGTATTCATTCAAGGAATATATAAAGAGGAAATAATTATAAGTTATTAATTCAATTTTAAAATAATAAGTATAATCTGAATGCATTTACAATTTAGCATTTTCTTAGGAAAAATAATTCCTATGAAATACAGAAGGAATTGAAAACCAGTTTTAAGCTTAAATAAATAGTAATTATTTTCCCATTCACTAGTCATAGAAATTATTTTTAATACTTATTCAACTTTTTTTTTTTGTACCTTTCAATTTTGAAATTCTAGTTTTTATTCTTATAACATTGTAATTTTACCAGCCTTCTTTCTGGATATGATTTTTTTTTTATATAATTTTGTTAAAAAACGAAATATTTTGCAATTAAATAAAAATAAAAACCTTATCACGCCTGTTCAGAGCATATTATTCTTAAAATCTCATTAAAATTCTTAAAGCTGTTTTTAATAAAATTATAAGACAAAAACCATATTACTCCTTTTGAATATTAACTTTATTTATTGAAAATGTGATTTATTTTATTTATGTATCCTATTTGTAAAAGTGGAAAAAAATCAATAAAAATATAAATGTATATAGTATATGTTATATTGTTATTTACTAATTCCATTTCATTATGCGGCCTAAGATTTTTTTTTTATCTTTTCTGAGCAAAATTTGTCTAAGATTAAAATAATTGAAATCATTAAAAAAGGAAAATTTTAGGAACACACAATTAAAAATAAAATTTCAACCAATTTTCTTTTAAAAAAAAAACGAAATAAAACTTATTGAAATGTCATGGTCAAATAAATTTGAACCCATAAAAGAGCAACCATTTTATTTATGCTTTCAGAAGAAAAATCAAAAAATCAAATTACATACATGTTGCCATTGAATTAACTTTAATTCTTATTTTTTTAATCAAGAAAGAGAGAATTACAATTTTTTTTTATTACTTTATTTCCTCAACCCTTTATTGTTAAAGATTTTTTTTCACGTTATATTTCAGAAATTTTTAGCGGCATGAAATATATATGACACACACAAGCTTTCATTCGAAAAATAAATTCAATTACATTTTTTATAGCAAAAATTCGAAGTAATACAAATTTCCTATTACATCCCCCCCCCCTTCCTTTTTTCTGCATGTCATTCACTCATTCTGGGTAAAAAAAGGATTTTTCAAAATCTCACAAAATATTTATTCTAAATATTTAATCGAACAATGAAAAACTTTTCAGCACAATATATATATATATATATATATTCAATTCTTTCATGGTATCATTTCAAGAGTTTCATAATATTTAAAGAGTTATAACTTTTTGTTATAATTATAATTACAACAATTAACTTAAGAAAATAATTTAAAAAAACCAAGCTTATTAAAAAGATGATCATTGTAGCTTTTGTAATGAAACCATATTATATATAACCTCGAAAAAATGCTTAGGGCATATTGTGATTTTAAGAGTTAAAATATGCTGGAGCTATATTGCAGATTCAATACGATATAATTATGAGGCTAGGAAAAGTTGAACGTGACTAAAGAAGAGAAAAATTTTAATTGAGACTCAGAGAAACTTATTAAGATCTTGCATTAATTTTACTTGAGTCACACATACACACACAGTTACTTAGTAAATTTATATAGCTGTGGAATTTTTTAAAAGGCAATTTTTTATTCCCAAAATGTTACCAAAATTTCAACGAGGAATGGTCGCGACCCTTCTCATTAAAATGTTGATATTAAGAGATAACCATAGATATGTAATAATAACCACATAAAACAAATATTGCTATATAAAATTAGAATGCGTAAAAAACCAGTTCATTTTAATACATTTGGGAAGGATTAAATAGTACACATGAACAAAAAGAAAATTTTCAATTTGAAATAATATACAGCACATAATTTAAGAAAATAAAATCACATAAAAAGAATTTACCTATTTAAAAATAGATATTATGAAAAAAATTGGAATAAAATAAAATTCTGTAATAAAATAATAATCGAAGAAAAAATCCTCTAAAATCAATGAGTATTTGAAAATTTGTATGCGGTTCCACAAATTTAATTTTTTCACTACCTATTATTTAAATTTTAGATTGCCATAACTATTAAATATATTACAATAATTCGAGAAAAAAATTGCTTAACTCTAACATTATCTTTAACATTCGTAAATTAAACGATTAATCGAATTGTAGTCCAACATTCGCCCCAAAAGCAGAAGAATATCTGATACTGTAATTCTGAATTGAAATTGCTGTGAAAATAGAAAATCTTAGCCCTTTTATTGTATTTCTACATTAAGGTGTGTGTACTGTAGAATTAAATTGAATTTATTAAGAAGATTAAATAGATAAAAATAATTAAAAAAGAACTTTTATATATAAATATATTTTTCATCGAACACATTTTGTGAAAATTATTACTGAAACATTTTCACAGTACCAATATTAAATAAATTATTTAATAACTTGATTCATACTTTTTAAAGTTTCATATAAAAAGAATTATAAATAAAGTAGTTTTTACGCATTTAATTTTGTACTTAAAAAGAGAATTTTAAAGGTAAACTTACCAAAATCCTTTGGCTTGTAATATTAGTAGAATCCAACAGATTTTTTTTTTATAATCCCAAATCCACTCTCTTAAAACTTAAAAAAAGTAGCAATGAAATGAAGAGTTCGATTTTCTTACTAACACAAGACTTGATTGATTTATGACAAATTAACTGTTAAAAGAGAGAAAACTTTCATATTTTTCTCAATTAAAGAAACAAAATTCTTTCTGCATTGATTTCGAATCCAACTTGAAATAAAGTCGAAATGCAGCTTTATTGTGGATTTCGAATTCTATTTGGGAAAATTATCGTTTGCATTAAACGATTAATGATTGAATGTTAATTTTCTATTTGTGTTAACTGCACCAAAAACCGTTTGATTCTTTCTTTTTTTTATCGAAGTGTTCGAATTGTTCAAGAATTAAGGAAGGTACTGTAATTATTTTGTTGATCACTTTACGTATTTTAAACGTCAATATTAGGTAAGAGCATCAACTAAGAAAAAAAATTCAGTCTCTCAAGAAAAATCTTCCTTCGCGCGGTTTTTCCGAAAAAACACTTTCTTCCTTTCTCTTTTCGTTCCGAACACCGAAAAACTTTCTCCGATATTGTTTTCTCGCTTCCTCCTCCTCCGAAAATCAAACTTCCGGCCCTCCCTACCTCACACCCAACTGTTGGATTCGAACTTTTTTTCGTCATTTTCTCGTTTGGCTTCGACACTACACTTTCCCCTCCCCCCATCCTTCTCACCTCCAACAACGTATTCGGTATCGTTCTACAAATTTTTTTTCAACAGTCGCCAATCGGGAGGTCATTTGGCGACATCGTCGGCGCGATGACCTCTTTTTCAGGCACCAGGAACGGTGTGGTCTCTCCACCTTTCTGCCAAGGCTGATCCGATGAGGGATTTTGGAGCCAGCGGAGGTAAAATAAATAACCAAACAAAAAGAGATCTTTCTGCCTGGCCAATTAAGCTGGGGGTGGGTCCGCACTGCTCCATATACCGCGTTAAACTGGCGATTGGCCTACTTCTGAAGATCGTAACCGTAGCTCCGAACTTGAATGTTTAAACTGTTCTTTTTAGCCACGAAAAAGAACTTTTCTTTTTCACGATAATTTGAAACTGAAAGTAAATAATGAAGACGTAAGCTTGCCTGTTCTTGACAGCATGGGGTGATTGGGTTTATAGGGATATCGTTTGTTTTTATCTATAATCCTGCTCACTGCTTTTGTGTGCGTTATGTTTCGCGGTAGTAGATACAATTAATGAAATTTATTGCTAGTGTTCATGTGCTTATTTAAGAATTAGGTTATTTTGTTATTGTAGTGGCGTAATAGATACAAACAAGTAGTTGTAATAAGTAGTCAACTGATACTTTAAAAAATTAAACAAATAAAATAAGGAATAAAATATATTGGATTAATAACTTCTTAAAAATAAATTTTAAAATAATTTATTACTTTTTGATTTTGTTTTCGCTTATAATTTCACAACGAGAAAAAAATCATGTGAGTAATAAATGACAGAAGACTTCCTTGAAGTTAACCAAAAACATAATTTGCAGCTCTGCAGAAAGAAAAAAAAACGAGAAAGTTTGAAAATAGAATAATGTATCAGTGTTTCTCAATGTGCGAACGTCATTTTTTAAAAAAAAATTCCTTCGGTGAATGAATGCAATAGAATTTAAGGTTATGATTTAACAGTAACGTGAGAAAAATTATATTTCAGTATATTTTGGTACTAACTTTGTTTCTGTTACAAAATATTCTACATTTATTATGTAAATGGTGCCCAAATAGTGAACAATGGACACAAAACACTTATAACTTACTACTTACTGATGCCTCAAGTTTCAAATTAATCCTACAGGTAACAATTTTCAAAGAAACATTTTTTTTTAAAATTTTGCTTTCAATTATTTTTTGCTGAATTTTTTTTCAATCATAAAACAACTTTCATTGAATTCGTGTTTTATTACTATACAATTCCAATCTTTTAAGAAATAGATTGTCTTCTAAAATTCAATAATGTATACCAAGAATCAGCGCATAATTATTTTCAAAATAATGCCTCACAACAACAACAAAAATTCCAAGGGAAAATATGTATACCAACATTTTATGAAATTCAAACCACGCAGGAGTTATAACTCAGATTATTAAGCTTTCTCTTCTACATATAGTGACCGCGGTAGCCTGGGGCTTAAGGTCACAGGTTTGTGGCTGCCGTATCATGAATTCGATCCTAGTGCTGCTGAAGACCCGCTGTGCAGAGGATGTCAATCACGTTAAATGTCGAGACTCAAACATCCTCCCATTAGTGTGGTGTAAACGCTAGAAGAAGGGGTGGGTGCCAGCTTGTCCTCATCACTTGATTATGGTTGAAAATTATGAGGTCCGTCGTCACAATAGCCCTCGTATAGCTGAAAATCACATCTCGAGTGACGTTAATGTCATACTCACTTTATATATATATATATATATATATACTAGCTGGGGTATACCCGTTCTTCGCACGGGTGAATTGAAAAATAAACAATACAGATTGAAAGATAAAGGAATTTTTAATGAGTTAATTTTACGTGAATTGTACATTAAACAGAAAAACCATATTTGTCAAATTTTAAGTCTGTAGATCTATCTAATAGCTGATAAAAAGGATTTTTATTTATTTATAACGCTCCGTAACTCTCTTGGGGGTCGATTTTTGAAAGCACCTTCCTAAGCTGATCTCTGCTCAGCAAAAGTAACACATTGTTACAAACTTTGTGTAATGAACGCTTAAAATAGTGTAAATAATTTATATCTTAATATGTAATACGTTAATATTACTTTCTGTTGTATTTATTTTATGTTAAAATTGTAATATTCGCAAACAACGCCGTTTCTTACATCATAATGGTGATTCAATGGAAACAAAGCGAAATGTTGGTGATCCTTTTTGGCGACCATATTGGCAACTTGGCGATTGATTGAACGGTTCAGAAGTTGATATGCTGTAGGGTCATCTGGTGGGGAGCTGAAACAAAGAGGATGGTACAAAAACCTTCTCCACAAAAAAATACATATACATGCCAATTTTCTTAGTGATCGGTTGAACGGTGTTGGAGTGAAGCGGGTTCATAGATACAAACATCCCTTTTTATATATATAGATACATATACTAGAAAACATTGTAAAATGGTTTATTTCAAAACTGAACTTAAAATATCTGCATATCTGCTTAATTAATCACTTGTAATATTTTTACATTAAGATTCTTTATCAGAATATATGAAAAAAAGTTCATCCACAAACTTGTAACAAAACAGTAGTTATGTAAGTGAATAGATTTTTCAAAATACTCAATTATAAAATAAACTGTAATGTTCTGTGTAATGCAAAAAAAAAAAATGAACTTATAGAATATTCAATGATTAGAACTTTTAGAAATGCTTAGTAAAAAAAGGTAAAATGTGATGTTCTAAATACACATTTAGATATACAATTATATATATTTAATTTATCATATTAAATTAAATTTATTATTTACATTATTTCATCCGCAACATTATTTTGATAATTGATAATTAAATAGTCAAGATGTGCATGTGAAGAATATACTTCAGAACTCGAATAAAGAAATAGTATAAAATTTGAATACTGACTCTTTGTACAATTGTTACTATACCCTATTTTTAAACCTTAGTGGGTATGAATTTCTGTTTCTTTTTGTAGAAGACAATGGCATGAAACTCTTTAGAACAAGATTTTAACCTTATTTTTAATCTTTCGAAGCAATATTTTAGGCATATTTGTTTTAAAAAGGAAGACATCTGTTATAATAAAATTTCAGACCTTTAGTTCATCATTTGCAGTTTATTGCAGTATGGCATACTTTATTCCATGGTAAATCAATAATATGCATAGACATATGTTCTCAGCACCAATAATTAATTAATAATAATTAATTAAAATATGTAGTCATCGATAGATATTGATAGTTTGAGGAATCAATTTAAATCTAAATTTATAAGCAGTGAAACAAAAGTACAACTATACAAAACACTTATAAGATCCATAGTTTTATATGACAGTGAGTGCTGGACAACGAGAAAAGTGGATGAGGAAAAACTAGTTGAGTTTTGAACGAAAAATATCTAGAAAATTTTTTGGAGCAGTGAAGAAAAATGAGGTCTGGGAATAATTTACAATTTTAAATTACAAAGGAAGTACAGAGAACCAAATTTAATTAAAACAATTAAGGCTTTTTCATAATTAAGATGGTTTGACCATATATTCTGCATGATGACAATAACCCAATTAAAGAGTGTTGATTTTGTCTCGAGGGGTGAAAATGTAAACAATTTTCAAACAGGTATACTTCTTTTAAATTTAAATTAAATAATTCGAATCTTTTACATGTTATTTACAAAAGATTATGGTTTCAAAAAAAGTACAAAATGTTTGAAATATAATCATAATTTTAAAAGTTATAAGCATATGCAAATTAGAAATAATTTTTTAATAAATATTAAGTAATTTTTGCGTCGCGCACGCTATTTTCTAAAATAGTAGCCTTTAATGCATAAAACTTTTTAGAATTAAAAAATGTATCATACTCTTTAAGCCCTAGTAAATTAAGAATAATATATCTTTTGTATTTCAAAATTTTTAAAAAATATTGAAATTTTTAAAAATTTTTAAAAATATTATTTTTTTATTTTTTAATAAAAATTTGAAAATATTATTTTTTTATTTTTTAAACAATATAATTTATTATTCTATTTATTTAAATTTACTACGGTGTAATAAGAATACATTTAACTTTATAAATCAACTTATTGCTAGTAATTAATTGAAAATAGCATATGCACAGTAAAACTTAATTAATATTCCTTATAAAAAAATTTCTTATTTTCATATGCTTATAATTTTTTAAATTATGATTATATTTTAAACATTTTACACTTTTCTGAAGCCTTATTCTTTTATAAATAATGTGTAAAAGATTCGAATTATTTAACTTTAATTTAAAAGAGTTATATGTATTTGAATATTGTTTATATTTTCAGCCCTCCAGAAAAAGTTAACACCCCTGAGACGCCCTTAGCAAATAACGTTTTTGAAACCAAAAGGCAAGAGAAGAAGAGGCAGACCCCGTACAAGATGGCTAGACAATATAGAAAAATGCGTGCGAAACATCGTTGTAAAAAAATAGATGGAAAACTTTAGCAATAAACACAGATCGAGATGGTTCAGACTAACTGAGACAGCCTTGGCCAGAAATCGGCTGTAGTGCATAAGAAGATATTTAGTCATCAATAACTCTGTTGTTGTTGCTAATGCCACCTGTCTGACGTAGTCAGATCGAGGCCCACGAAATTCATCATGGCATCGGGCTATATTGTACGCCTGTCGTTAGCCGTAGCACCATGCAGGTGACAGTACGTTTTGGCTCGGTTCCACCCCAATTTTAAGGGAGAACACCCTGGTAGTGGTCAGGGGTTTCCCACCTCTCTACCCCTTCCACCAACCACACGAGAGGACTTGCGGCTCGACGGCTATTTAGAGTACCCCCATGCCGCGAAGGCACTATACATTTACAAACATCCATGTCTTATCCGGGATTCGAACCCAGGCCCTACGGCACAGCAGCCAGCGTCGCTAAACACTATACCGGATGGGCGATAACTGTTAAAACTCGATCAATAACTCTTAAGACATGAGGCAATTAAGTTTATAGATCACTCAACCTTTTAATTTCTAACACTACTGAAATTTAAGTTAGAACAATAGGATTCCAAGTTCATTTCAATAAAAATTTAAAAATTAAAAAAATTTTTTAATTAAAAATTTAAGTGTTGGCTATTATTGTGTTAAGAAACATACAATATATTGTTCCTCAAAAAAAAAATCATCTTTTCTGTTATATAAATTAAGACACACGTTTCACTACTAAAAAAGACAAATAGACCTCTGATTTCAAATTAAGCAAAACCTATTGATTTATCGAGAGGATTTCTTTAGTTTGATATTAATTGCTTAAAAATCTTTTTATAATTTAAGAATTTCTGCACTCATTGCCATTTATGCGTTTATCATCAATCTTTTTAAAAAAATACAGCTGAAAGTAATGTATAATTTTTATCTGAAAATAAACTAATCTTTGATATTTATAAATACATTTTTAAGTTATTTCAAATAAAATAAACGCCTAAATTTCAACCTCCCCCAAAAAACTGAAACATTAATCTATATATACAACTAAAAAGTCAAATAGAAATTTAGCAGTTGTCAATTTATTCCAGTTGTAAGATGTTTGTATTCTTATATTTTGAGTTGAAAATTTTGAATATTCAGTTCTCTTAATACATATATTTTTTTAAACAGACTTTTTTATAGCTATTTTTCTCGTAGTTCTCTTAGAGTTTCATTGAAAAATTGTAATTTATTTTAAAAAAAGTAAATATAAAAAGGTATACAAAAAAAATTTTAAATTAATTTGAGGAAAAAAATTAATTATGTAAAAACTTTTTATTGAATGTGTGTATTTATAATTTATAATTCATTCTTTTGAAATAATGAAACTATTTGTTTATTTATTTTCATCATTAATTATTTCCATCATTCTTCCTTCGGTTGAAATCTAGTTTATTAACAGATTTGATTTTAAAAAATATAGATGTCTTTTATTTACGTGCGAGGAATTCTTAAAAGTGTGTCAAGTTATTTGTCTTCCTACTCTAAAACTTTTTCTGATTTTTTTTTAATTGAAAAATAATAGGAATTCCTGATTATAAAAAAACAAGATGTTTTTTCTCATAAATAATTATTAGCTTTTGAATAGTTTAATATTGGAGCTATTAAAGGAATTTTCGTAGACCTGCGTGTTAACCAATTTTTTAAAAATTAATTTGATCCTTGTTAACTAAGTATAGTAAAAGCATTTTTTTTCTCCTATTAATGATTTTCAATGACAAAAGTGGGATGCTGTAATTATTTATTAAAATTTTCCAACTTACTTATAGATATTTTGCAACTTTAATGCTAGTGGAACTGGTTTTCAGTTCAGCTCAGTTCAGTACAGTGTTACCACTGTACATCTGGAGCCTTGGCTAGCACCTTATGCTCCGAAATGATTATTTACATTATTTTCTTCTAATAGGATGCAAGGATAGGTCTTGATTATTATGTACAACTGTAAGTTTTGTTAACTTATGCTTCACAAAAGTGGTTGGTGAAACTAGTGTATTTTGGATCTATTACTTGGTATTTTAGAATCTATTGGTTGTTTTTAAAAAATTTTCGACTTTTTGAATATGCTCTATTGTATCACAATTCGCTATTGATGAATAAGACCATTCACTATGATTAGAGATAAAAATTTTCAATGATTTACGTTGCAATTGATATTTGTTGCAGGTTAAAATAAAATGTTCACTAGTTTCTGGTACATGGCAATCTGAACACAATGGGGAATCTGTTTGTTTAAAAAGAAAATAAATATCATTTAATGGTAATTTCTTTGCCCGCAGCTTATTAATTAAAACTTCTGTATTTCTATTTTTTGCTGCCTGTCTTTTCCATTTTTTAAGATGAGAAATATAACTATAATTTTTATGTCTCTTGCTCTTTTTCCATGTTTCTTCGTTTTCGCTTTTGTGTTGATTTTTGAAAAATGTATGTAGATCTTCCCAAGTAATCCAAGGAATAATATTACAAGGATCTGGAGAGGCTTTAGCTAATTTATCTACTTCTTCATTAATTTCTATTCCCTTGTAAGCTGGTACCCAAATGAATGTAATTGATTGAGCTATTTGAAGACACTCGTGTAACGTTGAATTTAAATTTAATATTATCGTACTAGATTTTCTGTTAATATTAAGGATACTTTTTAGAACTGATAAGCTGTCCGTCAGGATGACATAGTTTTCTGTTTCTGAAACCCAATTTTTCAACGCAGTCCATATGGCAATAGCTTCCGCTGTAAAAATGGAAATCATTTCTTTCAGAATGTAATTTTGTCTAACTTTTTTCTTGGGGATTAAGATTCCTATTGATGTTTGATTAGTATTTTTAGAACCATCTGTTGCAATTATAATACTATTATTAAAGTTTGACTGGATATAATCATTAAACATATTTTGTACTATGAGATTTGGAAGGTCTCTGTTTTGAAATGGCAGTTCATGAGTATAGATGTTAATTTTATGATTTTCATAGATTGGAGGAGGAAGAGTCCACTGAAGAATATCTACTTTAGAAATACATAGTTCTTGGTGTAGGTTGATTGACTTTTGAAAAATACTGATTTCTTTTTCTCTATATCTATAAAAATTATTATTTATATCCCAAAATAACCTTGCATTTGGTGACCAGTCTTTTAATGCTATTTGTTTAATAATAAATTTTTGACAAAGGAAATTATGTCGATTATTGATACTGCCATTCATAGATTCCGCTCTTAATACATCTATCGGAGTGTTTCTTGGGAGACCTAGGGCTAAACGTAATGCAGCATTGTAAATTGGTTCTAGTTTTTGTCTATTGCTATTGCTTGAAAAGGAAAAAAGTTGACTTCCATAGTCAAAAATAGAACGGATTGTAGCATTAATAATATTTAAAAGAGTATCACAGTTCTTGTTCATATTTTAGGGGACGATAATGCTTTGATTGCATTTAAATATTTAAAACCTTTCTGTCGAAGGTAAATAATATGATTTTTCCTAGTGATATTGGGGTCGAAGATTATCCCTAGGATTTTAAGACACTTTACTTCGGGAATAGGTTTATCACTTATTTTAAGTATAGGAGGTATTGGACTTCTTTTTCTGGAAAAGTTGATTAAACTGCTTTTTTCTAGAGAGGTGGACAAATTCCATTTTTTACACCAGGCTGAAATATTGTTTAAAGATACTTGTAATTCGTCTATTGTTTTGTTCCAATTTGTGCCGCTGTTATATAAGAATATGTCGTCTGTGCATAGACTAGAAGATGGCTGTCGTGTTGGATTCCAAAAATGTCTGCCATATAAATCATAAATAGGGAAAGGGCTCAAGATGCAACCCTGAGGAACACCATAATTGTTTTTGCTGATTTTCGAAAAATTGTTCCGCCATTTAATTTGAATTGTTCTTTGATGTAAGAAATTTTGAACCCAACGTAGCAAATTACCTGAATATCCAACTTTTTTAAATTTAGAAACTAGACCACTTGACCACACTGAGTCATATGCTGATTTAATATCTAATGCTACTAGAATAAAGTATTCCTTATGTTCTCTAGCCAGTATAATATGTTGAAGAATCGTATTAATACTGCTTCTGTGAAGGTAAAAGCCATGATGATTTACGTGAAAATTTTTATTTTGAAAGCTGAAATCTAACATTCTGTGTAGGATCATTCTTTCTATTAATTTGGCAACTATTGAGGTAAGTGAAATTGGGCGATATGACGCTATTTCCTTGGGATTTTTGTGAGGTTTTATGAATGGTAAAATAATTGCGTGAGTCCAATCTTTTGGAATTTGACTAGAAGACCAACTGTCATTAAAGGATTTCAGGAGAAGATTTATTGCTTTGATGGGGAGGTGGTTGATTGTTTGAAGAGAAATTTTATCATGTCCTGGACTGCTGTTTTTTTTTATGAGATATTGCTATTTTTAATTCTTTTAAAGAGAACGGTTTATTAATATCTTGGCTATTGTCCGGAATAAAAATATTTTGGATACTATTATTGTTTTGTTTTGCGTAATATTTTAAAAAACAATTAGCTTGGGATTGTTCGTTTGTTAGTATGATTCCATTATTCTCAATGATGTTAAATGAAGAATAGTTCGAAATTGTTCTATTTTTGATTATCCGGATTATTTTAAAAAGAATTTTAGGAGAAGAGATTTTTTCACATGTCTTGTGCCAAAAGTTTTCTTTACAGATTTTTATTGTTCGCTTAAGTTTTGCACTTATTTCTTTATATTTTATCCAGTCTTCTTCTTTGAAGTATTTTCTAGCTTTCTTAAGGAGTTTTCTTTTTTTTTGCTCTTAAATGTCCACATGCTGCTGTCCACCATGGAGCTCTTGAATTGATCTGATTTTTTTCTGATTCCTGAGATAAGATTTGGGCTTTTCTAATTTCTTCTATAATATCTATATTTATATTTTCATTTAAATTTAGCTTTTGTTGAATAAGATTAATAAATTTGTTCCAATTTGTTTTTTGTCTAAAATTATTTTCTGTTGAGCTGTTTGTTCTTTTGTAATTAATAATAATAGAGAAATGGTCACACACTTCCAAAATTATCGGTACTTGTGGACCACGACATATCATAATTTAAATTTATAGATGATAATGAAAGATCTATAGATGTAAAAATTCCCGATGAATGGAGATAAGTTGGGCTTTTATCGTTTAATAAAATTAAATCATTTTCGATAATCCAATCAAAAATCTTCTTCCCAGACGTATTTGAATTTTTTGAACCCCATATTTCATGAGATGCGTTGAAATCTCCCAATATTAAGCTATGATTATCTATATATGATACTATTTTTGATAAACTGTCGTCTCTTTAAAGTTACCCGGTGGGATGTAAATATTAAAAATTGTGATAGGAACTGTATTTATCTGAACTTTGACTAATAGAATTTCTAAGTCTTCGCTAATTTCTGAGAATATTTTTATTGCGCTAATATCTTTGTTTAAAATTATCATTAATCCTCCTCCTCTTCTGCTTTCTCGATCGATTCGGAATATATTCTTATTGGGAATTGTGAAATTATCATTAGGGTGTAGCCAAGTTTCTTGGATTATTAAAATGCTTGCTTTTTGAAAAATTGGCGTGTATAGAATATCTGATCTTTTGTTTTTAATTCCACGTGCATTCCATTGGATTATATTCATGATTTAAAGGGGGAAAATGTGCAATACTACGAATTAGTTTAAATGTTCAAAAAGAAAACCGATTAATATTTATTTATTTATTTTTAGGATGCAAGAAATTTTGTATATTTATATCTAGATTTTATTTTGTTCTACTATACTTTCTAAATTAATTTCTCTCTTTTCTGATATATTTTTTAGTCTTTTTGCTTTTTCATTTATTTTTCTATTAATTCGAAAGTCGTTATCTTGTGAAACTGTTATATTGGATGCAATTTTTTTTAACGAAGATTCCATTGTGTTCATCAAGGATGAAAATTTTAAATTTATTTGAGTTACCATCGCGTTTAGTTCTGCCGTAAAACGTTGTACAATTTGTTCTAATTTCTTTTCAAATATGTTGTTATTTTCTTCCACTGTTAATTTTAATTCTTGGAATTTTTTTTCTAGAGTTTCTATTTTCTCAGTTTGTTTATTATAAGTTACGGCCGAGAATGAGGTCTTTTTTTCTTTATAGAACTTTTCGACTGCTTCGTTTCTTAAGATTTGTTGCTTATTTTTAATTTTTAAGATTTCGACTTCCTCTTGATATTTTTTACAACTTTTATCGTTAGATTCATGATTTTCTCCACAACAAATACATTTTTTTGTATTTATTTCTTTACACTCGCTTTCAGAGTGGTTTAGTGAGCATACACGGCATTTAATTGAGCTTCTACAATATTTATTTATGTGACCAAATTTCCAACATTTAGTGCATTGTTTAGGTTTTTCGAAAAAAGGGCTAGTTCTAAACATTTCAAATCCTATTGATACTCTTTCGGGGATCGAGCATCCTATTTGGGTTACTTTAATTGCTTTGATAGGTTTGAATCCAGATTCTGTTTTTTTAGTGAACCGTTGAATGTCCAAAATTGCGTAATTGTTATTTTCTAGTTCCAATTTTATGTCATCTATTGTGTATTCCGTGTCAATTCCCTGCAAAATGTAACTAGTACTTAGGCCAATAAAGGATTATCTAGAACTTATTTTAAATCCATTAATTTCTTTAATTTTTAAAGCTTCTTTGGCGGTCACGCAGCTATTTGTTTTGGTTATGATTTCTGAATTTCTTGTTTTGCTTATACTCTGAATACTTTTCTTAATTGTGAAACCTTTCATTATTGATTCTTTTAATTTAAGTGGATTACCACTCTGGAAGTTATTTTCCGATTTTAAGAAAATTGTAATATTTGGGTTCGTATTTAAATTCAACCTTTCCTCAAACTTGGCTAACAATTCCATATCAGTTAAATTGCATCTATATTTATTTAATGGTAAATTAGAATTTGTAGTCTCCACCTCCATTTTATTTTCTGGGTGAGAAAAATCACCCATTTTATCTACCCTACTACAACACTCTATTTTGAATTAATACACTAACTTGTGTAAGTTCTAAAATTAAGAAAAATTTCTCCAAAGAAAGATGAAAAGTTATACTAAATAACTTTCAAAAAGAGAAGAAAAAACTTAATCAGAAACGATCTCACCAATTCGGATCCAATTGTACTCACTCCGATCCAACATAAATCAACATTCACATTCAGGAACTGGTTTAAAGTATAAACAGATTTAAAAAATAACGGTTAGAGTTTTTTTTAATTAAAAATTTAAAACCTTTAAAATATACGTAAAATTTCAGAAAACTTATGGTTTTAATAGAAAAATTTGTGCCATTTAAAAATTATTTTTGAATCAATCTAAAAGTACTTTCCTTTTTTGTAATATGATCGCGTTAGCCTAGTGGTTATGATCATGAACTCGTTTCCGGGGTGTCATGAGTTCGAGCCCTAGAGCCACTGAATACCCGTGGTCGCGGTAGCCTAGTGGTCAAGGTATCGGATCGTGGCTGGCATGTCATGACTTCGAGCCCAGTACCACTAAAGACCCGTCGTGTAGGAAAGCGATGCACGTTAAATCTGTCGAGAACTCAAACGTTCTCCCGTTGGTGGGGTGTAATAGTTAAGAGAGGGCCAGCTCAGGTGTCGTCCTTGTCACTTGACCACGGTTCAAAATTACGAGGTCCGTCGCCAAAAGCCCTCGTGTAGCTGAACCCAGTGCGACGTTAATATTCATTCACTCACTCACGCCACTCAAAACCTGCCTTGTAGAAGGGCTGTGAAGCACCTTAAATCTGCTGAGGGCCACGTGAATGTTTTTTTACGTTTCAATAGAAAGCATCACATAGGTTATTAGCGACGGACGTCGTAATTTTGAACTTTGGTCAAGGGACGAGGACGACACCTGACCAGGCACCCCTTCACTAAGCTACAAGACTACGCCAACAGGTGGAGGCTGCGGTAGTCTAGTAGTCAAGGAAACGGATTCGTGGCCTCCGTGTCATGAGTTCGAGCCTAATACTCTGAAGACACGCCGTGTAGATGAGCGATACATGTTAAATTTGTCGAGAGATCAAAAGTTCTTCCTTTGGTGTAGTGTGGTAGTTAGGAGAGGGGTGAAGCTCAGGTGTCGACCTCGACACTTGACCACTTTTCAAAATTACGAGGACCGTCGCCAAAAGTCCTCGAGTAGCATTGAACAGTGTGACGTTCATATTCACTCACTCACGCCAATGGGTGGACTTTGAGATTTAATACATAACAGCCCTGCTACATGGCGGGACTTTAATGGCAATAGAGCTCGAACTCATGATACGCCGACCCCGAGTTCATGACTATATCCACTAGGCTACCATTTTCACCGGTCGAGGCTCAAAGTATTTCCATTGGCTTGGAGTGCCAGTTCAGTGTCGTCCTTGTTTCTTGACCGAGGTTCAAAATAACGAAGTTCGTCGACAATAGCCCTCGTGTTGCTTTATAGTGCGACGTTAATAAAAGTTATTCCTCTTTGTAATACGATGCAATAAATAAAGGTACGTACAATCAGTAATTTCCTGAAAAAATTAAATCAATATAATTTTAAATTTTTGTGAACACATATTTTACATCGTATTTTCTATATAAATTATCCTAGAAAGAGTAGAACAAATTTCAGTAGTTCATATATGGGAATAGTTAATATAACAAATTCTAGAATAATAATTTAATTTCTTGTTGTTATATGTACCTCCAACTTTTTTTTTCAAAAAATTGTAATTCTTATGGATTTAATTCTATGTACTTTTATAATAATTAATTAATCCTGAATTTTCTGAATGAAACACATGACTGTATTTTAAAATGAAAAAAAAAAAAATATTCGTAGCAAAAAAAGCTACAAATTAAAAGAACACCATAAAGCTTTATATTCTTTTTATTATAAAATATAGAATATATACATGTCTTCTCTGATTCTTCCCCCCCCCCACCCGTAGATAACAAAATTATCGTTTTTTAGAAATATCAGCATTTAAAAAGAGATGTCACCAAGTACGCTTTATTCATTTTCCAGACCATAACACACAAAGTAAATTTTTTTCCTGCTGGTGTAAATTAAGATCCTTACTTCTAAAATAAACAATGCTAATTGACCCAAGTCTTATTTTAACTCTCCGAACAACCAACAACGCACTTAAATCTTTTGTTTTTCCCTCTCACATCTTCTTAACACGGCTTCAAAAGGAAACCATTCCAAATCCCAAGCATCCCAGGAAACCAGAATAAACCCCTAATGATGGAAAAATTGGCGGTACGCTTAGGTAGAAAAGAACGAAGAACCGATTCCAAACAATCCATCCCTCTTCCTACTTCCTCGACAACTCTTCACCAAAATCATCCTCGAACCCAATACCACAATCGTCGAGCCAAAGGTGCGTTGTACCCAGAAGCAGCCTACAGTCTCGAACGTTTGAGGAAGACCGCATTCCACTACCCTCGAAGACAGCAACAGAAAGAACTGTCACTTTCCATTACCACTGGAGCATGGAGTCTCCACTTTCTAACGCTTGTGGAACGGTGATTATCGGTTTGGGGTGTAGTCGGCCACTCGCCAATATCTGGGCCTCGCATTAGCGTGAGCAGTTTACAAAGTCGAACCCGCGTACGCAAGATTTCACGCTCCAAGAGGCACATCTTGGTAATGGTTGCTTCTTGCCCAGAGAGAGGGTATAATCTTTTTGAGTTGCAAAATTACGAGCAACGAGAGTGAAAAGGCGAATGTGTCACAATAGAAACTAAGTTGCCCTTGGTGAAAAGGAAGTGGGTGATCAACATTAGTGGATATTTGCGTCGTCTTAACTCCCTGTTTACGGATTCTAAGTGATCCGTTGTGTACTTTGCATCATAGCTCTGGTAGATAGGTATCAGAAAGATTAAGAAATATATATATGAATTAAGTAATGTTTCTTGTTCGTATTGTTGAGGTATTCTTTTGATTCTGAAGCAAGGAAATCCTTTAACTTTTGATAGATCTCGCGTAGTACTCCAATACTTTAAATAAATTATTGAATTTTGGTTTACACAATTATTTAAAAATAACTTTTTACAAAAGAGGCTCTCTTATATAATATCCTAGAATGCACATAATGATCAAAATATATTCAAAAATAGATATTTCCTAAAATTATTTAACAATAATCATTGGTTTTACATAAAAGATCAGCATGGGCTCTCTAAATTTTATAACTCCAAAACAGTGAGACAAACGACTTACTCGTATATATATCTCTCTGTATATATAGTAAAATAAGTTTCACGCAAAAAGGCTTAAGACGAAATATCGGTTGGCACGAAATAATACAATGGTCCCGATAAACTTCTACGTATTTTTATGCATTTTTTCTCTTAACACGAAAATATTTCCCTTCAGAGTATGAACAAAATTTAGAAAATACCAGAGATTTAAGAGGGGTGTGAAATGAAAAAGAGGTGGTTTCACATGTTTCGTAGAAAGGAGGCTAATTGGCTTTGAAATACCCTCGGAATAGCCAATGACAAGATCCAATTTTGTTTATCCATGCTGCTTTCACCCTCCACCTTTACAAAAATGCCACACAAAGCATCTAATCTATCAACGCTTTGGAATTCGGTGACGAGTACATCGCAGTGTGAGTAAAAATCAGTGAGTTTCGTTCGCATTATGTATTTTTTCTGTTTAAGAAGAATTTTTTTGCAAACACAATAACATAAAGCTCAGGAGAAAACAAACTGCTATTTCTCTTAAAATGAAGATGGAGCTGCTTAAGGCTGTTGATCAAAAACAGAAGACGAAAATGGAAATCTATAAGGATTTTGGTTTTGCGAACTCTACTTTATCAACAATAGTTTTAAAAAAGAGAGAAAATTACGTAAATGTTCGAACGGTTTTTATTAAATGGATGCCTATATACATATCTATAGAAATAAAATGTGCTCTAATAAACTTAATTTTGTCCATTATATATATATTGCAGTGTCCTTTAACACGAAGAAATATTTCAGTCCTCTCGGTTTTGTGTTAAACGATTTTCTCTGAATATACAAGGTAGCATGAATTTTGCTAAATTCTACAAGAGTATTTTTTCTTCTTCATTTGCAATAGCCACGAATGCCGAGTGGTCATGGAAGCGAAATCGTTGCTGAAGCTGTAAGGCTGTCGATTTGAGTCCTAGACCCACTGAGGACTCAAATCCACAGCCACTGAGGGGCTGGTGCACGTTAAATCTGTGGAGGCTTGAAGTCCTTCTGTAGTCGTGGTGTGATAGAACAGGGCACTAGTTTAAGTGCCCTATTCTCGCCACTCGACCGACATTCAAAATTACCCCGCCGCGTCGCCAATAAATTAAGTGTGATTGTGTGTGTGCGTGTGCAGCTATAGACAATATGAAATTAGAACAATATATAAATTGTATAAAACTGTCACTAGTTTATTTATTTTATATTTATTATTTTTTATAATGAATGCAACCTTTTTAAAAAGTTGCGACCCTCCGGTATCCTCCACTCCCACAGTGTGGACCGCAAACCAAACAAGTTACCCACCCCAGGTTGAGAGGTATGCCGAGGGTAAAAATATAAAAAAAAACTGTTGTCCTGTTAATAGAAAGAGATATATCGAAATTTTGATGTCAAATCACATTAATTATTTAACATTTTCATTTGAAATTTAATTCATTTGATTATTTCTTACAAAAATATATATATATATAAGCGCAGGTTATCAGAAAAAAGAAGCTTTAATTCAAATGAATTCAACAGTAAAAGAGGAGGAAAAATGAAAACTTATATCGAAGATCTTAATCTGCAATTGACAAGTTCTAATCTGGGTAATTTGTAAAGTAGCATTAATGAATATCGATAAAGATCTTTACTAGTAGTCTTTAATTGCAGCTTTATTTTGAAATCGGTCTGTAAAAATAATATATCAACAAAACTTAAAGAAAAGTTATAATGACAGATGGTTTTTTAGATAAAACAGTTGAACTAATTTAGATTCCTCTTCTTTTTCTTATTTACGATAGATTGGTTGGAGGGGAAAACCGATGGTAGTTCATTATCCATAGTTTAATTTGAATATTTTTCTTAAAATTTCTTATCTTTTGTTGGCATTTAATGGTGTTTTAATTAAATACAAAAAAATGGATATCAGCGACACTCCTTGATTGTCTACAATTGACTTCAATGTCATTCAGCATGATATTGTCTAAAGGATCTTTTGTGTTAGCATTGCTTTCAAATGTACACTTACAAATACAAAATTCACATTTTTAAAAAATTTTATTTAACCCGTGGGATGTCATTGTTAGAGAAAACATATTAGGATTTTAAAAATATCTAATATATATAAGTAATAATTCACGTTAACTTTGCCTTAAGTAACTTTTTAATTTGTGATGGTTTGACCCTTCAGGACTCGCGCGTAAATATTTAACTGTAGCTTGTCCACCTAACGGAAATTGATCGTGGCTTTATGTCTTAAAAAATTAAAACCTCAGCGTGTTTAAAGTAATGTTTCATAAGACATCTTCATACGACGTCTTATCACCAATCGCAAGGTCCGTACACGGAAGTCATGTGAATTTTGGAACTTCCGGTTGCCTCTTCATATAAAACTTCCCGTTTTCAGGGAAAATTCACCCGTCGTTGCTTGCTTTTGCGATGTCGCTACGCTAAATGTAATCCATTTTTTTGTATGTGTGTGTGTGATCGTCAATAAATGTGAAATGCATCTTAAGAAGAGATGTCTCCTTATACTAAACGATTCATCATCACTCAAATAACAGTTACAACGACATCTTTACCAATGGAATAATAAATAAATAAATAATCCACTCGACTATCATTACATATATATGAATAAGAGATTGCAATATCGGACCAAAATTTCAATACCTGTATTCGGTATTTTTTAGATCTTAATACCGGTAGTAGAAGTTTTAGGAAAAGAAAGAAAATACAGGTGTTTCTTTGTTTCATTTACCAGTTTTATTAGAGAGTGTAAATATCGCAAAAAATTAACTTGTAATTTTTAAATTATTGTAACAGTATATAAAGAGTCACAAAGAAGTAAAGGAACATTTTATTTATTTAAATCACAAAAAAAGTGTAAATATCACTATTCTCAGTCTGTGGTACTATATTAAATTTTTGAAATGTGATCTTAAAAAACATAATGCATTAATTGTACTTTTATTAAGCCTGGAACGAAATTATGTGCAAAAATTACCAGTTGTCGAAAATGCTCTTTCGGCATCTATGCTAGTTGGTGGTATTGTTATTCTTTTTCCAAGCATTTACCTCTAAATCTCTCATCTTCAAATAAATCGATTTCTCACCGGTGGGTTTTGGATATAGCTAGTTTCTGTATTGTATTGTGATTTGTTGAAATTTTTTTAGTCATCGCTAATTCTAATTTTTGATCAAGAGACAATTCCTTTTTACTACCGACATTAGTGTCATCATCATATTCGATATAACTGTACCGAATTCTTCTGAATGTAAATAAGGTTTGTGGGTAAAAAATTTTAAGAAAATTTACTGTAAACTTGATCAAATTTGAATTGGCTTTAGTCTCTTTTCTTCTTTTTCATTTTTAAATCCTGATGATATGCAAATACTATGTGAAAAATAAACTCCCCAATTTAAAAATATCGAAATATTACGCCCTTTTTTCACAAATACAACCTTGTTTTCACAGATACGAATATGAGACTACAAATCCTGCGCGTGTGCGGTATCTCTCTAAGCTGGATTAGAATAGTTTTGACCCTCCTCCTCCTCCTTGGATAATTCACATATTTTATCACTTCTCTTGATTGTACGATGCAACTTTATATTCACAGTCTAATTAATTTCGTCCGTTAGGAAAACATAAAAACAAAAACGTATACTATTTTTCTAGATTGGCTATCCCTGAACATATAGTGGAAATTATTTAAAAATTCTAATAAATACCGAAAAACCGGTATTTAAGCACGTAGTCTGTTACATAATTGTACAAATGGCTCAAATACCGGTATTCGGTATCGATGATGCATTCCCTAATATGAATTATACTTCACGTTACATCATAATTCTAATTATTTTGCGTGACTACAAAACCAGTTGTAAACAATAATCTCTTTTGATTAGATTTAACAACTACCACAAACTTAATAAGTAACAGAAATTATTTAAGAGTTGGTGTATTGTTATGACGATATTGATCCAACCTAATAATAGCCTTCTTATGATCATTTTCATACCATGAGCAATGAGCTAAATTCTTGCAACGTCATAGTCACGTGATAGCTACAATCACGTGCTTCCAGTCAATCGGTTCATAAATTCACGTGACATTACGGTCACATGATAAATGCAATCAAGTGTTTCCAGTCAATCAGTTTGTGCACTTCGCTGTTGCCAACTTCTGCTTTTTACACAGAAACTTCTTTTTAAAAAAGTACATATTTGCCGACAATAATAACTCTTATAGATATAGTAACATCCGGCTTATAACGTGCGCTTTCAATACAAAAAATAAGATCGAAATTTACGAGTTCGTGTTATACGCTGGATATAAAAACGATAGCCTTAAAAAATTAAAAAAGAGAATAAACATAAAAGAAAATTAGATATCTCAATAGATTAGAATACTGTATATTAAAGAGCCAGAAATACTAAATTAATTAAAGATTTGTTGTTCTAGAAATATACTATTTTTTTCAAATTCCCGGAATAATACCTCGGATAAATGATTTCAAAACATATGAACATTGCACACGTACCCCTTTGAGGTTCCTTCTTAAAAAAAGGGAATGCGAATACGGTGAATATATTTAAAAATTTAAAAAATCAGCTTGAAAGTATAGATACACGTTACACAGTATACGTGAAAGTATAGGTTCGCGTTACCCGAATTTTACGTTAAATAAAAGATGCACTTGATTTAAAAATATACGTATAATGTAAGAATTTATTTTTTTTATTTTGAAAAACTTTTTGAAAAAACTTAATACTTGAACATCTTTATCAAACCTGAAATTTTATCTGAATTTTACAAGTAGGGCAATAAATTTATAATGTCAATTTTGAATTAAATAAAGAACCCGTAATTCTGTTTAATGTTGTTGTTGTTGCTTATGCCACCTGATCGACAGTAACATCAGATCAAGGTCCACGAAATTCATCGCGGCTAAGGGCTAGTTAAAAGCTATTCTGTTTAATTTATATGACTATCAGGAATTTAACCCATTATTTTGTGGAACCTTTCTTTAGGGTCTACAAAAATACAATCGAAACAGTAACTTGTTTATCAAGGATTTAAGAGCCTTTTATTTCACATGAATTTTTTCATCGGGGAATCGCATTTCTTTTCTAAATATATAAAGTCCTCGCAACATAATGTTACATAATTAATCGTCAAGTCCCAGCTTTCTCACAAATTAAGAACTAAATTGCTCCTATACAAAAGTCTTATAAGATCTGTCCTGGCTTCTGTATCAGTGACTTGAGTATTACCTTTACGTGATGAAGAGAAGCTTAGGGAATTTTCGTGAGAAAGATCTTACGTTGTGCATTCTTAGTGGGGTCCAAGTGAATGGATCATGGAAAGGTTAATTTGGTCATCAATTACAGAGACTTAAATGGGCAGGTTATCTTGGTTAGATTGAATGAAGATCGTTGCTGCATGAAAATCTTCCAGGCAAAACCCATGGCATATAGACCTTGGGGCAGTCCCCCGCTAAGAGGGATTGATTGTGTCCAAATAAAACATATTTTAAAGATTAAAAACTAGAGAACAGTTGCCAAAAGTAGAAATGCCTGGAGAAGACTTCTGGAGAGTGCCAAGGCCGACCCAGGGCTGTTGAGCCATCGAAGGCTCAAGGCTTTTGTCAAGCCTTCTTTAATTCCTTAGGAATAGAACTAAGTATGTATCCCCCGCTTAGACGAAAGTTCAGATTTATCGAGTCAATCTGCCTATTGTTCACTCACAAAATTTAAACTTTTATTAAATAAAATATCTCGATTTTTAACGACTTCTCATCAATAACCATAGCTGTGCAAAAATCTACCCTTTCTGGGTTTTATTTTTATATTTATTTATTTTGCGAATATTATTGCTGTGTTTACAATTTACATATAATTTTTATATAATATCAATATATTTTTTCCCAGTAAATAAGTACCAAAATAACAAAAGTAGAGAAAAGGTTATAGTAAAAACTAAAAACCCGGATTATTTTGTGTGTGCGCATGTGTTTTGTTGTTACTTTCGATGCAATTTTGTACCATCTTTACAACAGCAAACAAGTAAATCCTCGAATTTGACCTTCGTTACTCACGAAAATAAAGGGAAAAAATTTCTCGAGTTGATTTTCGGCATTGCGAGACACTACTTTAATTGCCCTGAAGTGTATGATCAAATGCTCGGCATTGCATAACTCTCCCACCGAAGATTTGGGAGGTTCACCTTAACTGATTTTCATGTCCAAATTACACGTTCTATTTACTCCTTTCAAAACAAGATGGTTTTATGACTGTGGCGTACTGTGGTCATGAACATTCAATTGCCTAATGGTATTAATGAGATATTATTGGAACACCTCTTCTCAAAAATTTCTCCCTTTTAGGGTATTTAATGTTGGTGTTGTTGCTTAAATGCACAATAACACATCTTTTTGCTACCGTTTCAAATATCTGTTTCAATAAAAAATAATAGCAAACTTTAATGTTGAGTTAACTTTTCCATGTAACCAATGAACTTCCGCACATTGTATCGGTGATTTGAATTGGCGTACAACACATTCCATAATTTCATATATTTTAGTTAAGTTTTCCCATATAAAAGTCATTATAAACATTCTGCATACAGAATAATCTAACATTTTACAAATCTTTATTGTTTGGAAAGGAAAGTATTAACAAACACGCAGTGTTATTTGGTATAATAAAGTATTTAGTTCTAATATCACCCTAAAATTGTAAATTTTGCCAAAAATTGACACACACACACAATTTTTTTTAATGATTTTATTGTATAGGCCATCTTATTGGCTTTATAAAAATACCAAGTGTATTATTTTCGTTCTCTAGAACCACAAAACTACAAGTGCTATTAGTAAACACCAGATGCCATTACTTTAAGCAAAAATATATTCTGAAATGTGTTTTATGAAAATGCTCAAAGGGGCCTTGATTGCTAAAAAGTTTTGAAATAATTAACTGAAATTTTTGTGTATGTTCTGTAAAGTAGTAGAAGTGTTTAAGTTTCAGATTTATCAAACACTGTTTTATTACAAAATTTTACTCCATTATGTTAATAATCACTGTTTTTAACAATTTCATATAATAACTAAGATAAAGTGCTCTAGTTTTGTAAAAATTAAAGTATCTTCTATCCTGAAGGTCATTCCAAAAAATGAATAACACATCAGAATTGAAAATTTGCTCATAAACTTTTGGTACAAAATGGGCCCCGTTTAGGTTATTTTTGAAAATTTTTACCAGTTTTTTCCCATTTAGTAATAATAATTTCTTTTTCTCTTCTTAATTTTAGCATATTTTTCTTAAAATGTCTAAACAAATCTAAAACAACAAAAGAGTCCCAATGTCTCCATTTTTTCAAAAAAAAAAGTTGTCGCAAGTAGTCAGATACTTTAAATTTCTTTATTTTGATTTAATTTTTAATTGACTATTTGAATTACACTAGAAAATTTTATTATTATTCTTATTTTGTTCATTATATTGAAAATTCTCATCCGTATTATAATCGTCTGTTTTAATTCAATAATCTGATTATTTATCTGATTATTTAATTTATTAGCTGATATATTATCGTCTGCTTTTAAAGTTATGTTGCTTAAATTGGCATCTTTTGTAATTATTCTAAATATGTTTTTTCTGTGCTGGAGAAAAGAATTGTAATGTGTGCATAATCGATGCAGGTTAAACTTAATATATAATTAGTTTTTATACATTTTTTCGAAATATCATTCATCTGGAGATCTTTTTGATTATGTGAGTGATTATAAGAATAAAAGGCTTTCGTAGAATAAACTTTGGCTGCGATTATTCACAATATAGTTGCGAAGTATTTCAAATCAGTAGATAGTTGGACTTGCTTTTTAGTCTTATATTTTCGAAGTCTTTGATAGATTCATAACAATCGGTAAGTACTATATAAATACAAAAATTAATTTAGTCAAAATTTAATTCATTTTTAAGAATTTTTCTTTTTACCTTAGTGTACATTTCCTCTCAGAAAATATGTGTCTATAAAATTCTAAATTATAAACATTTTTGTTGAAACATCTGTTTCTAAATTAATCATTCTAATTTAGCATTCTTTCGTTTGAATAGTTATTCTTATTTTTTTTGTTCGATTTTTAACCCTGTTAATAATTGGAAATCCTAATTTGGGTTGAGATAATAACTTGTCGAGGTGAATAATAAAAAGGAAACCAGAGAATATGACGTCAATAGACGTCCATCTTATTTACATAATTAATTTTTCTAAGTAAAAATAACCAGTTATTTGAAAAGTTTGGGTTTTATTTAAAGATTCTGGAATATAGATTACATTTAAAATATCTAGAATTGTTTGTAAAGGTCATATTGAAGTCATATAACCTTCATGTTAGTGTTTTACAGCATCTTATTGGCACATTTACAATGTGAAATGAATAATATATTGGAATTAATTCTTAAAGAAGTACTTCAGGATATTGCAGTGAAGAAATTGAATGCGCGCCTAGTTATAAATATGTGATAAAAAGAACAATTTATTAACTGCTACTATTTACTTAGGTTGTTGAAAATTTCATTTTTCTTCTACATTTTTTTTAAAATTTTCGTTCGATTTGATTATTGATGACACATTCTGAAGCAACACGAGGGCTATTGGTAAACTTTTTACTGAATAATATTATAACATTCCTATATTGGCATAATTATTCAAATTTAACATACTTCTAACTACATTTAAAGTTTATAATATTAATATTTTCTATTCGTGCAAAGTTTATATATATCATACATCTATACAAATAAATAAAATTGAAGTGTCTGTTTGTATTTCAAATTAACTTGACTTTTACTTAATGCATAAAAGTATATACAGTACTCATAACAAAAACCAATTTTAAATTTTGTCTGTCTGTCTGTCTGTCACAATGCAATACCAATACTGTCTGTCTGTCTGTCTGTTTGTTCCGGCTAATCTCGAACGGCTGGTGCGATTTTAAAATTTAACCACTA
>BMAO01026184.1:0-36368 GCA_019973975.1 Trichonephila clavata | reverse complement strand
AGTGTCCGATGCATAAAAAGTACAGGTATTGTGAGCTTGATTGTTAGAAGTTAGCTTATTAGTGTGCGACGTAGTTATATTTGAGCGTATTTAAGCTGTCTTAGATTCAGTTGGGGGGGGGGGTTCTGTAGTAGTATCCCCGTGTTATAGAATCTCTCCTCCACGCTCTACTGTTTAATCACCTTCCTTATTTAGATTGTTACTGGGTCTGACTGATATTTGGTAACAATAAATTAATTAGATTGAAATCATGTCTGTGGATCATTCAGTTTCTCCCACACACCTAGCCGGGTTTACAGGTATACAAGGGGGCTCAGATGTAAGCAAGCACCGACCGCTGTCACAAAGTGATTATAAGAATAAAAGGCATCCGTGGAATATACAGTAAAATACGTTTAACACAAAAACGTTTAAGACGAAATCTTGGTTAACACGAAATAATTTATCGGTCCTAATAAACTACTATAAATTTTCATACATTTTTTTCTCTTAACACGAAAAGATTTTATTTCTGGAGATGAACAAAATACGGAAAGCAACATTCACGCAGGTGAGATTTAAAAGGGGTGTGAAATGAAAGAGAGGGGTTCTCTCACGTTTCGTAGAAAGGAAGATAAATTTGCTTCGAAATACCCTGTGACACGGACCAAATTTGTTTGTCTAAGCTATTTTCACCCTCCATTCCTACAAATGACTCACAAAAACATATTTCATTTGTTGACTTTAGAATTCGGTGTCGAGTACATCATAGTGTGAATAAAGATAAGTCAGTTTGGTTCACGTAGTTTGTTTTCCTTCCTTTTATAGGAAATTTTTTTACGAGCATAATGGCAAAGACGACTAGGAGAAACAAACTGCTATTTCGCTTAAAATGAAGATTGAGATGCTTAAGGCTGTTGATCAAAAACAGAAGTCGAAAACAGAAATCCGTAAAGATTTTCACATTGCTAAATTTTGTATCAAATTTCAACAAGATTTTGTGAATGTTTTTGTTTCATTTATTAATGTTAGATACATGTATATATACATATCTAGGTAAATAAAATATACTCTAACAAAATTAATTTTTTTGAATATATGATTTTTTTTTTTTTTTTTTTTTGCAATAAACTTTAACACGAAATTTTCAACACGGAAAAATATTCCAGTCCCTCTCAATTTCGCGTTACGTGATTTTCATTGTATATAAACTTTGATTACTACTATTGGTTCATAGCAACTTTAAATGGTATTTTTCATCGACAGAATGAATCTGAAAGCTTATTGTTTGATTGCAATATGACTTTAGAACAACTCACTTGTATCCATATGTTTAATTTTCTTTTCGAACGATTCAGCTTTATATTTAAACTGCCCATAATGAATTAAATTAATTAATTTCCTCTTAATTTTCACAAACAATTAATTAATCTGACAACAAACAAAATAATTTCGAAAAAACTAATGAAAAAACAGAGCAGATAAAGGGATCAAAAATGAAGACATGGACGTCAAGACATGCTAAGGGCGGAATCTCTTAGTAATTGAAAATTTGATGCAAGAGGTACTTTAACAAAAGAATATGCAGTTTTTTAAAAAAGTCTAAAAGATCGGGGGAGATCTGCTCTTCTTCCTCTTTACCTGAGGGGAAAAATGTAGAGAGATTTCCATTAATACCAAAAAAGAACGATATTAAAGTGGAACTTACAATTTTTTAAAAAAGAAACTATTTTTACGAGGTTTTTCTTTTACAAACGGGCCAAAATAAAAGGAATTAAATTTTATAAATACATCTGAGCATAACTTTTCTTATATTAAATGTTTAGTGCATTCTGATTGTCTTTCTTATGTTCTGCCAGTTAAAAAAGGGAAATAAATTTGTAGCTATCAACTGTAAGCAATAATACAAATATCAAATCGAATTTTTTTTATTGTTTTACTTTAGCTAAATTAATGTAGGATGGTATAACTTGTTATAATAAGGTATTATACTTTCCATAAAAAAATCGCTTGGAATTTTAATATATCTTGATAGTTTTTTTAAAAAATATATATATCGTTTGCTATGTGTCTCATAATAATTAATTCTACTTGCAATAAAATATTTGTTTTAAAAAAGTTATATTATAGAGAGACTATATAAAACTATTTGTTTCTATGCATATTTTACTCTATTATAGTTAACTAACAATTAAAAACCATTTTTTCACCTACAGTTGCACCATCGTCAAAAAACTATTATTAATTTCAAGATTCATACGTTGTAATTTTGAATATTGTCGAAATTCATGGTCCCAAAAAAATAAACTGAAATCAGTCATCCTGTTTAAATATTTCATATAAACATAAAATTGACTTTTTACACTCCACCCGTTATTGTTTCGTAAGTTTAGACTCGCGTAGTATGTGTAGAATACGACAATATGATAAGAGAAGAATTTTGCCTTTGTCGATTTTCCAAAATGTCGAGTATAATAGAACAAAAAAAAATGAATCAAAATTTGTTTCCGGAATGTAATCTCTGCAACAAATATTTTGGAAATGCTACAAAAAGGACGATGTTTATCCAACTAACACTACGCGGCTCACGCCTAAAAATCAAGATAATGTTGATTGTTTTCTTTAACTGTTGGAGTGTTTTGCATTGTGAATTTATACTAACTATCCTGACGAGCATTTAAGATTATTGTTTGAGATTTTTGTGCCATTTGCCGGAAGCAATCAGTCAAAAACCACCTGAATTGTACCAAGATAACTTATGAACTTGAACTATAGATATGTCTCTTCACTAAACCATTATTATTCGTGATTATTTTTTAGACAAGGCATTCAACAAATATGATTCCTTAAGATTCCTTATGATTCATTACCCAATATTATAGAGTGTGGTTCTTTTTCTAATTTTCAAGGTAGAAACTGTGACTTTGTGATCACTGTTTTTAAGTTCACTGATGCAATAAAAAAATTTCGATACGATATCTATTTATATACAGTCGACTCTCTCTAATTCAAACCTTCGATAACAGGAACCATTTGAAAGAGGTACTAACATTAAATTTTTTTGTAAACAGAAAAGAAATTTTTTTAAGATATGTGAAACATTATTCATACCATGTCTGCAAAGTGTACTTATAAAAGCAAACATTTAGGGTTGTTTTGTGTGTTCCACGATTATAAAATAAAAAATAGTGTAAAAACTTTAAAAAATTGAAAATTTTAAAAATGCAATAAAAAATGTGCCTTTTTTTTGGAACATTTTGGGCAAAAAAAATTGACCGCTTAAGGGGTTAAACTTCAAATAAATCACCCCGAAAGACTCAATTTCTAAAATAGATAAGTTTGAATTTAATTTCATTTCAAAAACTACTAATTCGTAATCATTACCGAAAATTTTTACCTCCTATACGCTTGATGTTTTTTTAATTTATAAGTATGAACCTGTTTAGTAATGGTACAGTATGTATACCTTTGGAGCATACAAAAAAATAAAAAGAAATAAAGATTAATTTAAAATACTAAGAATAAAAAATCATTTTCATATTTTTCCTAAATTTTTAAGCAGTGTTTGATTCAAGAGAAACACATTTTAAACTCAATAATGATTGTGAAATCTGTTGGTTATATTTACTGCAAACGCAAATAATAAAATGAATAACTTTATTCGCTCTAAGAAGATTTGTTGTTATGCTCATATACCACATAAACGAAAATCTCATCATTTTTACAACGCACAATAATTGCCAACCGGGATGCTTTTATAGGTTATTGTAATTTTTCTAGAAACTTCGTGCGTTTTGCATCCAAACTCTTAAAGAAGTTCGTGAGAATTTACTCTTGCAATCCTGCACGCAATGCTGATAAACGAGCTCTCCGCAGAAAATAGAAATTTTCCTCAATTGCTTATCCAAAATAAGTTTGATTATAAGTTTGCTGAAATCACAGCACATGAGGCTATGCCTTCCTTCCTCCGCCCCCCCCCCTCCATCAAGAAACTCGTAATCAATAATATGTTCTCTCTTTAAATATATATTGATTATGTCTCCAAATTTTTATGCTAAAGTTAGATATGTTAAATGCTTTTTATTGTACAATTATTTTACAGATAACTTATCTGAAGTTTTATTAAATCTCCTTTTTTATTTATTCTATAACAGAGAAGAAATCTCTTTTCAACAGATATTTTACAATCATTAATGCTATAATTTGATTGGATCCCCTCATTCATTCTAATAATTATTTTTATATAAAAATGCACTCTCTTGACTCAAAAATTAATATTATCGACCGTTTTAACAAAGGAAATAAATAAATAATCCCATACTTTCGAATTTCTTCTCTAAAAATAAAAATTACTTTCCCATATTCTGTTAAGAAAATACCATTTTAAAGTAATGAAATAAAAATAACTTTCTCAAAAATTTTCTCTCATAACTAGTTCTAATAAACAATATTCAATTTTTAACAAAACTAGGAGGGGGAGGGTACCTTATGTCCATCTTTAGGGCTGACCAACCCCCATTGTACAAATTATACAACTGTTCATACTCGTTGCCACACTGTAAAACTGTAATTTACATGTGTTACGTAGTTCAATTTATTTGTTCTTTTTTTCGCAAAATTCATTTTTGCCATTCCTTTTCAGTTAAAATTCATCACTAAATCTGCATCGTCCAACACTTCATTGTGGCCGAGGTAGCCTAGTGGTCAAGGTAACGGACTAGTGGAAGGCATGTTATGAGTTCGAGCCTAGTGCTGCTGAAGACCCACCGTGTAGGGCGCGATGCACGTTAAATCTGTCGAGAGCTCAAACGTCTTCCTGTTGATGTGGTGTGGTTGTTAGGAGAGGGAGTACCATCTCAGGTGTCGTCCTCGTCACTTGACCATGGTTCAAAATTACGAGGTCCTTCGTCAAAAGCCTTCGTGCAGCTGAACAGTGCGTCGTTAATATTCACTCACTCAGTCCCCCAACATTTCATTGATAAAGTCCTCAGATCTCGATAAACCGGTGGCTTTTGCAGCTTCCTGTAAAGTTGAGTATTTAGTTCCGTTGATTGTCAACAAGTCTTCGTATGAGACAGCACATTACTTCTCTCATAACGATTCCAGTCCAGGCAATCGTAGCGATATTTTTGTGCGAGAACTTACAATAATGAACTATCGCAACCGTATTGGCGACATTATATGAAATGAAGCACTTGGTTGCCAATTCAGCGTTTACGACACACGCGAAATAGGGCTTGCCAACTTGGCGAGTTATCTTGAACGTTGGCATTATTGCGATAGTACGTAATAAATTTATTACAGTATCACGAATTTTTTTTTTTTATTAATATATAAAGAGATAAAACTGAAATAACTTTCTCAAATAGTTTTCGTGAATAAGTAATTCTAATGTACATTGCTACAAATTCAGTAAAATAAATATTATGTTATAAAAAGAATGAAGAGATTACCGTTTGCACAATTAACTTGTTTTTTTTATATGATCTTTTAAAAACAGTTCACTTCCACTTTTTTGTTCTTAATTGTTTAGTTCATATTATATTTAAAAGTCAACAAATCTCAAATGTAAAAAAAAAAATGATAATACATTATATCCAAAAAAAATGGTTTTTTTTGTTTGTCAGTATGATACATTATTCGAGTCATAAATACCAAACAAAGTTATTTACACATTACATTTTTATAATTTTATGTTTTCTTTTCCCTCTTTTTCACTAGTTTTTATTTTTTTAATGTGTAGAGATGTATTCCTTCAACATTCATATTCGCAATACGCAAAAAGAATCCAAAAAAATTGCTTAAATAAAGGCTTTTAAACAAAATCTAGCTATATAAAAGGCTTTATGTTCTTATCCGATAATAAATTGTTGATATTACTAAAAACTAACAGAAAAACTTGATTTTTGATTTTGTTTATTAAAAAATTTTGCTTTAACAGCAGAGGCTTCCTGATCCATACTAAAGAAATCCATTTTTCTTTTTCAGTTTTTCCAGGACAATTTCAAGCCGGAACATTTTTTTTTTATCAAATCATTTTTATTTGGTTATTTCTACGTTTCTGATTCAAATTAAGTTTTTTAACCTGAATAAGAACTGTTCTAATAAAGTTATTATGATGCAATTAAATCATTTGATTTATAGTATTTCATAACATCTCACATACTCTTATTTCTCTAATAATTTAAATTCATTTTGATTCCAATAAAATTTTCTCGATAAAAACCTTCTCTTATAAAGCATAGGAATGAATACCAGTAAGAATGGAATCAATATCAGGCTAAGAAAGCTCTAGAGATTGTCCCAAATTAGCAATCGCTATGCTTTTCTCCAGTCATTAGAGCAAACACACATCACATTCGATTTCAGATAACACACAGTGTATTGCATTCAGGATAATTTCTTCAGTACTTGTTCTTATATCCTACTAAATATGCCAATGCCATCTGCTTTTGATGAAAAACTCGGAAATTATTCATATCTAATTCAATGAGAGTTTAATAAAATCATTTAATTATTCCATTCTTCTAAAAGAGAGG
Organism: Trichonephila clavata; assembly: GCA_019973975.1. Taxonomy (NCBI): domain Eukaryota; kingdom Metazoa; phylum Arthropoda; class Arachnida; order Araneae; family Nephilidae; genus Trichonephila; species Trichonephila clavata. The sequence goes on along the minus strand of BMAO01026184.1, from coordinate 29,850 downwards.
GAAAGTAGCTGCTGTGGTCTTAAAATGTAGAAGAAAAAATTGTGGAGAAAAAAATATAAATGATAGAAATGCAAAACTAATTTCCATTGATCTTGGATTTACAAAAAACTTGAAGAATAATATAAAATATATATATATATGCCATTTATTTTGTATTGTTGCTTAGGGCCATTGTGAAAATTAAATATTATATAAGAATTGTTTCTTTCACGTGTAAGGCAAAATCGTCTCAAAAGTGAAATGTAAAGATATATAGGACAGGACCCAGGCCATGACCATGGTCATTACCATGACGATGGTGATCATCATGGTAATGTTATGCTACAGTATCCGTCTGAATACTATTCTCATTAACTCCATCGGGAATGCCATCTGCTAATCTGAATTTGACATTAGGCTGTATCGTAATGCTATTAAAATATTTATGTATTTTGATGAACTGTGTAATGGTACAAGATTGACAGTTAAAAGTACTCAGAAGAATATGCTGCAGAGTGAAACTTTATCAGGGGATAACAAAGGCGAAATTGTGTGTATTTTAAGGATCCCACTGGACACTTGGAAGGATTTGGATATGCCATTCGTATTGAAAAAAGTACGCAATTCCCTATAGGATTGGCGTTTGCTATAATTATTAATATATCACACTGGCAGGGTTTCGAAAAAGTTGGTTTATTGGTTACAAAGAAAGGAACAATATTTACTCAGGGACAATTATATGTGGCTCTGCCAAGGTGCAGAAACAAAAACGTAATAAAAATGCAGATCAATTAAAATATGATTAGGAGTATTGTTTTTGAAGAGGCACTAAATTGAAGTACAAATTAAAATGCGGGGCTGATGACTTGAAATTTATTATTTATTTTTTCCCCTGTTACAATATATTGAAAAAATAGAGCTATATATTGCACATAAATTACAGTTTTATTATTTGAGCAATGAGTATAAACAGTTGTATGTTATTTCTAATGCCACTTGTCTGATGGTGTCGGATCGAGGCACACGAAATTCGTCGTGGCGAAAGACTAGATGTACGCCTGTCGTTAGCTTTGAGCACCATGCAGATAACAGTACGATTTGGCTCGGTTCATACACGATAGATGGCGACCACAATTAGACATGGAACTGGAGGGGAGGGAAATATTCTCCAGTCCTCTGCATCCGTGGTTTCTGCTGCGACCACTCACAAGATTTTCGGACCCACTGATTTAACGAGCACGTTCTCCGTGTGTACTCGGAGGGTATTTGGTGATATCGGGCATCGAACCCAAGCCTTCTGGTCTAGAGTCCGATTCTCTAGCTACTAGGCTACCCACGGTTTTTAGCACACAGTTGTATAATTTGTACAATGGGTTTGGTCCACCGTTAGGCAGACAGAGGTATCCCACTAGTAATTAAGTACATGAATAAAAAAGGCATTTCATTTTTAAAAAGTGCGAGTATATAAATAAAATTCATCCCCCCCCCCTCCTCAATATTTTCCAAATTTCATATCAATAAAATTTCCCGGAAAAATCACTTGGGTTGACAGAGAATGTGAAAGTATTTTTTAAAGATTTCCTTCCTTTTATATAAAAGGGAATAATTTATTTCTAATGGGCTATGGATTGGTGTTTTACCATTGCAAACCTAGTATATTCGCGGAAGCTGGTATCTCTTTTTAGTGTGACACCCTGTAGGCGGATACCAATTGCCGAAGGTAATTTTTCCGCCCAGTTTCCACCTTAGAGAGAAGCACTTGAGCTCTGGCGATACGAACTTGTACTAGGATTTAATTTTGCCGAGAACACCCAAGCCAAACAGACACTCTAGGGATCTTTTACATGTCGTATAATCACAAACCAACCACACTACCCAGCCGGAAAAAGAAATAATTAAAATCTCAGATAAACAATTTCAGTTTTTGAAAAATTGTAATACAAACGTTTAAATGTGCATATTAATTCTTTATCTATGAAAATAAATCTACATTTTTTCTACTATAGAAAAATATGAATAAATTCTCTGTAAAAGAGAGAAAATGTCAAATTATTTCTCGTGATATATTATAATTTCTTAATTCTGGATTTTTGCCAGCTGATAGAAAGATAGATTAAATTATTCAAGTTACTCGTTTTTATTTTGTATATATACCTAACCTAATTGATTGAACTTGTAAAAAGTTAGTTAACAATAAAACCTAAGTTTGTTTTTTCATCTTATTTATTATATTATTTTTAAATTTCGACTAAATAGACTTGCCTTAAAAATGTGCTATTTGCGTACAAATCCCGTAATAAGCTTATAAGTAACATTTCTCACTTTTCTATGTTTATTTGTTGGAAAAGTTGAAGTGGCACGCATAATTATTTTTTTTATCAAACAGTGGCACTCTTTCTGAAAAAGTCAGCCATCCTTGATCTAGGTAATCTCGCACGTAGGGTGACCAGTGTGGTGGTGCACCAGCCAATAGAACCAAAAAAGTTGTCAATGTCGTCCTGCAACAATGGTATCAAATAAAGAATTAACATATCCAAAAAAAAGTAGCTCCCGTAAAAGTTTGCTGAATTCAAGAGCACAAAAAGCCTTATCCACTACAGACTCTTCCATTTCAACTGACTAATCACATGACACGCCACTTCCATCAAGGCCGAGACACAAATCTCAAGAGTACATTTGTAATAAACCTACTTCCAGACTACCTTATGACCCAGCTAAAGGTGTGGAAAGAAGTGAAGGATTATTCAACACGATAATTTCCAATTTTTTTATTTAGCACTTTAATCGACTCAAACACAATTCAAATGCAACACTATAAACAGGATGATCCAGTCAGTCAACAGAAGGAAGGGACAAGAGTCGCGTTTTGGGAGAATACATTTAATAAACTACTTATAATAATAATTCCTCTGTTCTCAATATTACTTGACACGGTATATATGTAACTAATGGCCTCTTAACCTTTTAACTACTTTGAATATCAAACGTAATAGGAAGGTGAAAATACCTGAACTTAGACAGTCTTCTAATCAATTTACTTTATCAATGACAACTTCTGTCTTTAATCTCTCACAAGGCTTTGCCAACCTTTTACGGTAATCTTCACCTTGTATGTCTCTTGTCAACTTTAGTTACTAACCTTCTTGCCTTCGAACTTTCTATCTCACTAACTCCCTTAACTCGCGAACTAGAACTATATATAATAAACTTAATTTGCATATCACCCCTTCTTCTTAGGAGAGGATTGATGAATTTTGCTAGCCCCAAAGAATTCCCAAGAGGATTAGTTGAAGGACGCGTATAGATCCGTCACACATTTACCTTATGGTTAGCTGAGGTGGTGCGTGTCTTTGTCTGTTACTGTTTTACAGTATCAGAAAAATATATTTTTCTTTATGAATAACCCTGTATAAAATTAAGTAATATCAGAATATTATTTATTTTGATGTTTACTTGCATATTCTAATAATTATCCAACGCAAGTCCCATGTGTGCTTTTAAGAAAATGTGTACTTCATCTATATAAACACTCCAAAATATTTAAGTATTTTTTATTAGATTAAAATATTTGCTCTTTCATTATTACTAGTGTAATTAGAAAAGTATTTTAATTTAAAATTAAAAGTTATTTCTATTCAAATGATCAAAATCCATAATTCAGCGGTTTACAATGACAACCCTATTACAGAAATGATAGCTATAAAACCAACGGTTCTTGAGTTTAAATCCTGATACCATCAAAATATATCGTGTCGAATGCCAGAGAAAATAATATCAGTGTCATTAAATAGCACATGAGGAAGAGGGAACGTAGCACTTTCAAGTAACACGAGGTCTTTTGGTGACAGCTCTAGTAATGTTAAGTCACAGTCAAAAAACAAAGACGACACCTGAGCTTCCATCCTCGACTCCGAATTTCCCCACCACACCACGTGGGTTAATGAGTAAGTGAGTATTAGGGATTACAATATAGGACCAAAAGTCCAATACCGGAAGTGGAAATTTAAAAAAAAAGAAAGAAAACACATGTAGGTGTTTTTTTGTTTTATTTGCCAGTTTTATTAGAGAATGTAAATATCACAAAAAATAGTTTGTAACTTATAAATTATAACAGTATATAAAGAATCACAAAAAAGTATATATATATATATAAAGGAACATTTTATTTATTTAAGGCACAAAAAAGTGCAAATATCACTATTCAGTCTGTGGTACTATTACAAATTTTTGAAATTTGATTTTAAAAAATATTTTGCATCAATTGTATTGTATGATATGCAAATACAATGTTAATAACAAACTCACTAATTTAAAAAATATCGAAATTGCCAGAGTCACGCGGTAAAGTTATTAAATTACTCCTCTGTGATGTCACGATGTAATATTTTGAACGAGCTACTTTTGTATCTTGTCTTTGGCAACGAGTTAAAAAATGTTGTTGATAGAATGCTCTTGAAATAAAATGGTGAATTTGTATTCTTATGAGTTTTGCGTTATTTTAGTATAAATTGGGCTTACGACTGACAATGTTGATGTAGTTTTCGTGGCAGGATTAATGTACAAACATTTGAATAGCATCCCACACATTTATTTTACATCACACACACAAAACAAGCAACTACACAAAAAGCGATATACATACGATACGTGAAAGGCTCCTTTGATTGGTTGATAGACATCGAATGATGTAGATTACAAAACTACTAATTCAAAAACGCTGAGCACATACTAATTTTGAAATGTTAAAGTTACAGTTGAATCTCTTTAGGCAGGTAAAGTAGTATTTGATTATTTACGTGAAGTCCTGGAGATCTTAAGACCAGAACAAATTAAAAAGCCTTCACGAGAAAATTAACGTGAATTATTATATTTAAGATAGATATATATTCAATCCTTCAAATTCAAATGAAGAATATATATAAAAAAATACAAAATTTCCAGCTGTTTATATTATTACTTTTTCCCCTCATTAACTTTCGTAAAGAAACATAAGTTATATAAAAACTCCGAAAATCTTTTAATCATTTAATGCTAGGAATCTAATTTTTCTAAAACTTCTCTGTGTAAAAAGTTTTGAAGTCGCTTAATTAGAAATTCGAAAGAGAGTTAATGAAGCTTAAATTAAACCATGTAAAGGCCCTTATTTTAGTGAGTTTTAAAAAAAATTAATCGTAAGTTTTAAATCTTAAAACTACTTTCTGTCAAGAACTCGAGGGGGAAAAAAGGCATGCATGGAAGTCGACTAATGAGAATTTGATTAATTTGCTTTTTTTTTTTCTTTTTTAGTTTATTTTAACGAACAAAACACTACAATACGGTCTTTTCCTTTCATTTTTTTTTCCAACTGATAATATTTTTTTCGTACAATTCGCTTTGTATACTATAGCTTTAAAAATTTTTCAAACAAAAGTATTTTTTATTGTTATTGCCATTTCAATGTTTTTAAAACTTTTTCGTCTGCTTTTTTAATTCCTGTCCCATCGTACGTTATTGTGTGTTGTGTTAGTTTTAAAACAAATTCTTAGCCGTGTATTCTTCAGTATTCAAATGTTCTGAAACTGTAGAATAATTTTGTTGAACTTTTACACGTTTATATTGAAAATAATGTTTTGGTTTGCGTAGTTAAGTGTTAAATTTGAAACACACTCATAAAGAGGCACCATAACAACGGTGACTACATTGCGAGAAATGTGTATTAAATATTGAGTACAAAACACTCACTTCTGAATGCTTCACTTACTCAAAATGACTCCTATCCCAACGTATTCAAATTTGAGACTCGCATGTACTCATTTTTGGTCACAGGTACGTATTCAAAATGGAAACTTCCCATACTCATTTTTTAATTTGTTACTGTATAAAATTTGAGAATGAAACAACAAAATGAGTACTTAATCCATTCATTTTTATGGCTGCTACTGTATCAAATATGGGAATGAAACAACAAAATGAGTAGGTAACGTATTCTTTTTTGAAGCTGTTACTGTATCAAATATGAGAATAAAACAACAAAATGTGTACGTAATGCATTCATTTTTGAAGCTGTTACTGTATCAAATATGAGAATGAAACAATAAAAAGGCACGTAATGCATTCATTTTTGATGCTGTTGTATCAAATAGGAATTTTAGAAAAATATATATCATTCAAATTTTAAGGGATCTAAATATGTGTAATCTATGTTTGTAATCTGATTTGCTTCATCTTACATATTATTTAATTTACAATTTATGATGTTCTTAAACATAAAACCAAAATTCTTCTTTCATTTACTATGTGTAAATAAATTATTACTTTTAGAAACAAAAATGAAAATGTTATTTTTGAACTTATATCTCATATTTAAATCAATTCGAATGTTTAATATATCATTGAAAATAATGAAAATAGATTCGATGCAATAGTTAAACTAATGTGTAAGTAATATGAACTAATAGTTACACAGAAGCAATTTGGTTCATTAAAAGTTATTTTATGTTTCAGATGTCACTTGACGATGGTTCAAAATTACGAGGCTCCTCGCCACTACCCCTCGTGTTGCTTTATAGTGCGACTTTAATAGAACTCTCAATCACTCCACAACTTTTATGAAATAGCGTTCTAGTTTTCATTTCGCTTCTCATTTAGTATGTTTCTCCTATAATTTTCAATCACCAAAATTTCAACTAAAAAATCTGTTTTACTCAAAATTCGAAGTAAATTTCTAAAATGAACAAAAGTTGATTCGACGAAGCCATTTAATGATTATTTTTAAATGTATCATCTAGGGATTGCAATATCGGACCAAAAGTTCAAAACCGGTATTCGGTATTTCTTAGAACTTAATACCGGGATACCGGTATTAGAAATTTTAGAAAAAGGAAAAAAACACGGGTGTTTTTTTCTTAGTTTTACTTGCCAGTTTTATTAGAGAGTGTAAATATCACAAGAAATAATTTGTAACTTATAAATTATAACAGTATATAAAAAATCACAAAAAATAAATAAATAAAGGAACTTATTTATTTAAATCGCAGATATCACTATATTCAGTCTGATATATATCTGAAAAACATTTTGAACCCTAAAATATGATACAATGTGAATCTCAAACTCATCAGTTTAGAAAATATCGAAATATTAGCATTTTCTTCACAAGCACAACCTTGGTTTCTCAGAAACGAATATCAGACTATCAGTGCAGACTACGAATATCAATATAGTATCGCTCTGAGCTGTAATAGAACAGTTTAGGCCTTGGGTGTATTTCAGATGTTTTATAAATTCTCTTGATTGTACGATGCAACTTTGTATTCACATTCTTATTAATTTCACCCGTTAGGGAGCCATTTTAGTAACAGGTGTTGGTGGATGAAAGAAAGCAGATGAGTTTGGATATGTTATTCCTCTTTCAAAGAGAACTTAGTTAGGAGTAGTGTATTTAGCTCTTTTTGTCAGAGAAATGATTTATATATGGCTATATTTTTAAGTTCATATTAAAATAGTCTTTTATCCCGTTGTATCTGGCAATGGGAAAATCAGATGATGGATTTAATGAGTTGCCTTAGAACTGTAGAACCAGCTAGGAAAAATAAAAATAAGAACAACGGAATGAGCGGAATAAAGATGTTTAATATCTTCACCCTCTGAAATGCAGTGGTGGCGTTAGGCGTCAGCGACGTCGGCGGTTGCCGATGGCCTCGCGCTTGAGGGGCCTCAAAAAGTTTTTAATTATTTAAAATTTAGTTATTCAGTTCGTCTATTTTAATTTCTATTTGTGTAATTTTTGTCATTATTTGATTAGCAAAAATTCTCGTTTACTCATACATTAGTGTAACTATAATTCGGCTTATGTAATGTAACGTTTTCTTGACTGGGAAAAAAGGAGGCCTCGCGAACCCTAATTTCGCCGACGTCCACGCGTGGTCTAGCGCCGCCTATGCTGAAATGGACGTAAAGTTATTTCATTTACGATATATTTTATTCATGGTGCAATAATTAACACTATAACATGAACACAAAGACGTATTATATTTTGCTATGTTGGCGATCCCTGAACATATAAGAAACAGTTTAAAAATTTCTTGTAAATACCAAAAACCGGTATTTCGAAACTGTACAAATGGCTCAAAATACCGGTATTCAGTATCCCGGTATCGCAATTCCTAGTCACATCTCATAGTTAAACGAGATATATGCGCGATGGTCCTCTTAATTTTTAGCCTTTTTCAAATGACGAGAATGTTACCCCAACCTAGGACACTCCCTTCTCCAAATTTGGCATCCCTCAAACCCAACAGGACACATTTCGAGTTATAATCCAAAGATGTAGTTGAAACTCTGATCTGATAGGAGATACATTGTTCTTGAAAACTTTTATTTCGTCATTTGAGAGTGGTTCAAAATTACAACGGTAAAAAGAAGTAATATTTAAAAAGATTAAATGTGTTTAAAAGATAAGAATACGTGTCCACCAATGCTACTAAAAATAAAATGTTCCTAAATGACGGGTCAACACCAATATCTTCTATCGTAATTTATAGAAAAAAAATATTCACTTAAATGTACAGTGAAAATCGTTTAACACGAAATTGAGGGGACTCAATCTCTTTTTTTCGTTTTGAAGGATATTGCAAAAAAATACCGATACATTCAACAAACTTAAGTTAAATATAGCACATTTTATTTATTTAGACATGTGTAGAGTGTTGGCCAAAATTGTGGACACTTTTGAAAATTCTTACGTTTGTTAAATTTATATGCTTATAGAAAGTGTTATTTTGCACAAGATGCGAAGTCTTTTACCTTATTTTAAAGAGAATTTAATACTAAATTCAATACAAAAAAACAAAATTTAAATATTGCAAAGAAAAAGTTATGTCGCAATAACTATCGATATACATAAGATACGGATGATATATATATATATATATATATATATATATATATATATATATATATATATATATATATATATATATATATAGTAGTGGGTTATCAGTACTTAATGGGTAACCTTTGTTTTTTATTACAGCTTCACATAGATGTTTCACTGAGCTTTAAATAGTTTTAAGCTCTTTCTTCGTTATAACATGATGCCAGGAAACAATTATAGCCTCAATTAATTCCCTTTTATTCCATGGGTACCTCATCGGACAAGAGTTTTCAAACGGTGCCACAAGTTTTCGAGAGGATTGAGGTCAAAACTGTTTCCTCACCAGGATAACAATGCTCTTTTGTCAAGAAGCAATGACATCAAATAAAATGGCAGATTTGACACCTAGAAATAGATGTGCGATGATAAAGTGACCTTTCCTGTGTTAAAATCACAAGACAGGTGGGTGATTCAGTGTCGATTCATCTGTCGATAACAGAAAGGGGAAAATACCATGTGTCCAAGATTAAAGAATGTCGTCAACCATCATCAGAAGTTGTGTGAATGATAATGGTGTTTCTGTCAGTTCAAAAATGATGAGGGAAAGATTAGCAGATGTTAGACTAAGAGGTAGAATTCCGCGAAAAAAGCCTTATTTCAGTTTACAAAAGCGCTAAAAAAGACTACAGTCAGCAAAATAACACATTAATTGGACAAATGATTAGTGGTCCCAAGTTATAATTAGCGATAAAACTTTGTTTTCGTCATTCGAATAATAATGGCTGAAAGTATGTAAGTCGTAGAATAGGAGAAATGCTACATCCTGATTGCATCTAGGCAACTGTGAAGTACTCTCACATAGTTTTATGATTTGGTCATGCATATCAGTAGATGGTATCGGTCGCCTTCATATTAACGATATGACACTGAACGCCAGAAAATATAATGACACCCTTCTAGAACCCAAACTTCTACTTTCTATTAAAGATCTATTTACCAATAATGCTTCATTTATTTTTCAGCACGATTCTGAGCCTTACCACACATTAAAGTAATCATAAGACTTGTATCGTTCTAAGATCATTCAATTGTTGTCCTGGCCAGGAAACAGTTCTGACCTCAATCCTATCGAAAACTTGTGGCATCGTTTAAAAACTCTTGTCCTAATGAGGTAGGTACCCATGAAATAAAAGGGAATTAATTGAGGCTATAATAGTTTCCTGGCATCATGTCCTTTCGAAAGAAGAGCTTAAAACTACTTTCAGCTCAATGAAATACTGATAAGATGCAGTAATAAAAAATAAAGGCTACCCCCACTAACTACAGTAGAACGTCGTTTATCCGAATCAATTGGGACCGGACACCGTTGGAATATACGATTGTTCGGATAACCAAAAACTGAATGTGATCCATGTAGTTTATGATACTGGACACTATACAAATATTCAAAATCATCACGTGCAGGAAACATGCTTGAAGAAAAAGCCAAATAGGTGCAAAACTTCGCAATTTTACCTTGATTAGGGAAAATAATCACTTATTTTTCGCAGTACCAATGTACACCTTCATTTTTTCACTGCAAGGTCTCTGACTCTTTTCAGCATATGTAGTTGAGTAGAACAGCCCTCTGATTGTTCGTACCACTCAATAGCTGTCTCTAACGCTGAAACTCGTCAGCATTTGATGGACCCTTGCTACTTTCGTTGTTGCTGTTGTTGTCCTCGTCTTCATCCGTTTCATCGTCGACAGGGTCGGATTCTTTTTGCACGGAAGTTACTTTCTCATCATTATTTAGCATTTGAAATCCACTGTCTTTTGCATCGCATGCTATACAGCTTTCTACATCAACAAAACTCAACAAAAGAGCACGTACACACCCCCTCACTTGGAAACAAACTGACCTAATATTCCGAGCAGATGTTTACCAAATCACACAACTGAAATTCCCCAAATATCCCACACCTTGTGTTTTCCCGTTTATTTTGGCCTCACAGGAAACAAATGTTGAGCATTGCACTGTTTGAAAACGTATCCGGACTTTGGATCGGATATTTGACGCTCCGGATAATAAACGTTCGGATAAACGACGTTCTACTGTACTGATAAACCACTGCTATTATCAGTATCTTACATATATAGATAATTATTGCAGCATAACTCTTTTCCTAGTAAATATTTAAATTTTTTTTTTTTTTATTGAAATTAGTATTAAATTATCTTTAAAATGATATAAAAGACTACATTTTGTGCCATGTAACATTTTCTATAAGCCAACAAACTTAAAAAGCATAAAAATTTTGAAAAGTGTTTATGATTTTGACCACCACTGTATATGCATTTATTTAACAAATATCAAGTATGCAAAAAAATTCTCAAGACTTAAATGAAATTTAACACTATAACCGATACTCAAGAATAACTCCGGCGGCTAGCTCAAATAATTTTAATTGGTGGTACATTCTAATTGAGCACGGTTACAATTACATAAAACAGGGAAAATACTATAAAAATACTAAGGGGTTTGCGCGGGAGGACATTGGCACATCCTTTCTTCCCCGAGGTGGCAGGCTGACTGGTTAAGTGTTCACATGGCCAGTAGAGGGCGCTCTATTACCATTCGTTACACTCCCCCTCTGGTTCCTAGGTATCGTCCTCGATGAGGAACCAGCAGAGTTGTCTTTCTTGGGTCTTCCCCTTTTTCTGAGAGGCATCACTGGAGTGGCTTCCTTGTCTATGCATGGACGAAGAGCAGATGAATGATAAGGTCCCAGAACCTCATGTTTGTTGTTTGGATTTGCCACTTCATAAGTTGTCGGAGAGCGTTGAGTCACAATAACATAAAGCCTATCTCTTTTAGGCATGAATTTAGCAGTCTTCTTCTGGGCAGCATTGCTAAGGGGGTGAAGAGTTACCCAGACATTATCAACTGGATGATACAAGGAACCATGACGTCTTTTATCATAGAAGGCCTTTCGCTGATCTTGTTTCTCTTCAATTCTTGATTTTGGAATCAAAACAACGGGAGAGGCGTGCGGAGATTCACATTCTACTACGATGCCTTGTTGCAGCAGTGAATCTAGCTCTTTCTTCAACAGCTCCTTCCTGGCTGGATTCATCCGGTAGGGAGGCACTGAAATTGGTGGATTATTTTCAGTGTTGATGCTATGTTCAATAAATGGAGTAGCTTCTCCCCCTACTTCGAAGATAGAGTGATGATTTTTAAGCAAGCTATCTAGTTCCATACGCTGAGAACCAGGGAGTTCTTGACCTTCATCTTCCCTTAATTGACAGTTATTTATCGCCACAGGAAGTACATTAACAGATGTACTCTGATAAGGCGTTACGAAATTGTACGATTTTCGGGAATCGTCACAAAAAGTCCAACAGTTCTTCCTGAAATTTAGAACTATTCCAGCATTTTCGAGAAAGTCAACTCCAAGTAGAGTGGAGTTATTTTTAGCATCAGGCAAAATAATAAAGTGGGTCTTAAACTTTCTGCCTTCCAGAAGGACGGTTTGAAATGTACGTAGAACTTCTTTCTGAGTAACGATTCCATCAGCAAAGGATAGGGATATGACTGTCTTCTCAAAAGCAGCTCCTTGTTGCCGAAGGATACTGTAAAGAGTTTCTCCTGCAATCGAATGACTTGCACCACTGTCCGCAAATGCAGTTCCTGAGACTCCATTTATGCTGATCCTAAGTACAGCATTTCTGTTTGAAGGAAAGAGACTGTTAACTCGCAGAATTCCAAAGTGAGCTGGACCACCCTTTGAAGGATTACAGTCAGGGCATTTTGACTTGATGTAATCGGGCTTTCCACATCCATAGCAGGACAGAGGAGTTCGGCTTTCAAATTGCGAATGCCCTCCAAATGGTTTTCTTGGTGCTTCCTTTGCCATATACCCCGTTCTTATACTACTTTGTTTATTTGTTTTTGAGGGGAAATAAGTTCTTCCTACGTCTGGTAAAACTTTATGTTTCGACGTCTTACCTCGAGCAATTTCATAATCATCTAATTTTCGTACTAGCTCAGATGAGCTTTTAATATCTCCCCAGATATCCACGAAGTGTTCTTTAACATCCCTCGAAACTCTTCTCTTAAGCTGATCGGTAAGAATCAAATCCTTAAGGGAGTTAAAGTCTTTCACTTCTAGGCTATGTAGCCATTCTTCTAAGTAATTGTTTAGCTCATACGCGAAGTCCTTCCACAGAGCTTCGGGTTGTTTTTGATGAGTACTGAACTTAATTCGAAACGATTCAGCACTCAACTTGAATCGTTGGAGCAACACTTGCTTAATGTGCTGGTAATTTCCTAATTTCTCCTTAGGTTCCCGCAAGATAATATTGGAAATATCAATAGGTAACACTGGTAGAAGGTGTGTTACATAATCGACTTCCCCTATGTTAACTTGCTCACACTGCCTTTCAAATATTTTTAGATAGGTGGAAATGTCTGAAGTTTCCACAAATCTGGGTATGAGGTGCTGGATATTTACTTTCTCTGCGGCAGCACTAGTGTTAGTTGAAGAAGTAGCAGTCATGCTTAACTTCATGCGTTCTAGTTCTAAATTCAGTTCGTCTTGTTTTCGTTTGTATTCATTTTCCTCCTTCTCCTCACGTTCTGCCTGAACCCTCGTGTTAATAATTGTTTCTAGAAGAGTTTTAGTAAACTGTTCATCATAGTCTTCCGAAGTTATGATTAAATTTTTAAAATCTATTATTCTCAATATTTCTCCTGCTTCGAGGCCCAATTCTGTAGCTAGTGTTTTTAAGTCCTCTTTGCGCGCTTTAGCAAGATACGCCATTGTTTTTAACTTGAGAGGGAAAAAAGGGTCAATTATAAAATCCGACAGCCATAAATTAAATGCAGTTAATTTAGTTTTAAAATAGTTAACCTTGATAATTGAGCATCAACTAATCACTAAAATAATAAGAATGGGATATTCGAACACAATACTATTAAAAAATATATTAGTATAGATGTTTGACAGGATATAGAAAATCAAAACTTCGAAACAAAATGAAAATTGAAATAAATAGAAATTCTGATGCACTTAACCAAAACAACATATAAACTATTCCTTTGAAGGAATAAAAATACTGTTTTGTAGATATTTGACTGAATGCAAAAATTTAGCTTTGAAAGTAAAAATAATTCACATATAAAAGAAATTCTCATCAAATTCAAAGTCAAAACAAAACCTATGCATGAATCTTTTGAATAAAAAAATAAAAATATTTTTCTACTATTCTTTTGTTAACAAAAAAAAAAATTTTTTCTTTCATTTAAATTCGCATATATTTTATATATGATCAAAATTCTTCAGTATAGTTGAAAATAAAACACAATTTCATAACACTAAAATTCAATAAAAAAAAACACATGCAATTATAATACTAAATAGGAAATATCAATTTCCGGGACACTCTGGCGTCATAAGTAACTTAAAGAGTCAACAAAAAAAAAAGTGAAAAATATCGAGGATAAACAAATTTTACAAAACGAACAGCGGATGCTGAATTCCGAGTTTCCAAGTAAAATGAATAAGAGAAAAATAAAGAATGTCTGATTTTCACCAGGCAAGGGGTGAGAGACAGAAAATCGGGTGGGGGATCCTTAGTAACAAAACGTCTTGTTCGTGAACGAAAACAAGCAGTGAAAACTCAAGGTCAGAAGTGGGGGTAAGAAGTTCCTCATACAAGTACACTAATAGTCATAAATCACAGGAAATGAGAAAAATGAACAAAAGTAGAAAGAGTTTCCTTAATAGGGAAAAGAATTACTCAAATAAAATATGACTAATAAATCATTCTTATTATATATTTATACCATAAAATATAAAAACACAAGTAAAATTCAATAAAAGATCAAAATGAATCAGAAACAAAACTAAAGAAAAGAAACTTAGCTGATGTTCCATGAAGACGAATGCAATCCAAAGTTTCTAATTTCCCGGTAGGAAATATAAATTTTCTAGTAATCCGAAAATTTCTTCGTAGCCGGTAGCTACAATTTCTGAAATTACTTTTTTCAAACTTCTTCATGAACTAGCAGTTCAGAATATTGAAGATAACTTTCTTAGACTAGCAGTCATATTAAAATTAAATACTTATTCGGGCCGTAAGTTGGGCGACATTTTTATAACCAATACTCAAGAATAACTCCGGCGGCTAGCTCAAATAATTTTAATTGGTGGTACATCCTAATTGAGCACGGTTACAATTACATAAAACAGGGAAAATACTATAAAAATACAAAGGGGTTTGCGCGGGAGGACATTGGCCCATCCTTTCTTCCCCGAGGTGGCAGGCTGACTGGTTAAGTGTTCACATGGCCAGTAGAGGGCGCTCTATTACCATTCGTTACAACACAAAATTTTCAAGTTTTTTGAAAAACAAAACATTTATTGAGTTTTTGGAAAATAATCTGATTTTTTTCTTTGCGTTGTCTTTTTTAGCATCAATTTGTCAACAAATTGTTGACGTCGTTCATTCTGTTGTTCATTTCACCATTAGAATATGTATCTAAATAACTGAACGTACTTTTCAAGATGTTCCTCATTTCGCATGTCGTGGGAACAGAAGCTTCATTATTCATTTCATTTTCATCGTCGGAATCTGTATCAATTGTGTTTTTTGAGCTTTGAACAGAATCCAAAATGTCTTTGTATGCCATAAAATTAGGGCTGTACATACATTATCGTCATCTACTGCACGAATTCTTCGGATGATACAGTAGGACACTCCAATCCGGCTGGTGTTTTCCGTGTTAAAAACATTACCAGAAGGGAATTCTTTTCGTGATAAGCGATTTTTGTTTCATGTAAGAGAAAAAAATGCATGATAATACATAGTAATTTGTCGGGACTGTTGTATTATTTCGTGTTAACCGATCTTTCATCTTTAGCGTTTTTGCGTTTAACGAATTTCACTGTATAATTCAATTTTCTTTTCAATTTATTCAATATATTTTCACATTCTATTACTAAATATAACACCAAATAATAAAGTAAATCACTTTAAAACGTAATTATTGGTTAATGTGTCTTTCTTTGATTAAAAATATGACATTTTCGACAAGATTTATAATTAAAATAAGCATTCACAAGAATACTTATTAACATATATTGATGGAAAAAGCCGTCGATAGTTTTAAATAATGTAATGATGAAACAAAATACGAGCAATTGAAAAATAAAAGGAATAATAAATAATAAATACAATTATAAATTAGTTGAAAATAAAATTAAATTAAAATATAAATTAGATGTTAATTATAGCACATATAGAATGACATCGTTGGTTTTACTTTTAATTCAAATTAAATTTACCGAACTGATCAAAATAATAAAAAATAAAACTAATTGCTTTTAAAATAAATGTAAGCAATTTATTCTTAAACATAACTTACTCACTATTCATGGTTTTTTTTTAAAATTTTGTATAACGCTTTTGTATTTACAGTTATGATATTCGAATTCCTTAATTTTTGTCCACAACTACAGCATTACAAGTTGAGTTGTATGGCTTTGAATCATTCTTTCAGTTTCGTTAAAATAAAAATATTCTACGTTTTGTAACATCCCATTGTTTAATTTTTTTTTTACTTCCGCTTTCCCATTGTAAAGTTAAGTTTTTTATTTCCTGTTTTGCCATCAGAGTAGTTAATTCTTTCTTCTCGTTTTGTCATCACAAATAAAAATTATTTACATCTGTTTTAATATTCCTGTGTTAAAATTTCTGTTTTCTGATTTGCCAAAGCAGCAATAAATTTCTTTCTTCCTGTTTATGATATCAGAAATAAAATTCATGTTTTTCCTTTTTTAGAAAAAAAAAATTATATTTGTTGACAAATAATCGTTTGAGGATAAATATTTATAACTAGAATCATTAAAAAAAAAATTCATGTTTTTAATGTGAGCAAATTCCTTAGTGAAATTTTATTATTAATCTTGTTAAATATTTTTCTTTTTCACAAAACAAAACTTCTTACTAGGAGAGAAAAAAAATTCATTTTCAATTTATTATCTAAAGAAGTGGTTCTTGATGTTTTATTTTTTCTAGTTTTAATTATTTTGTATTTTTGGTAATTATACTTATGGTACCAAATATTATGGTCCAAGCAAACAAAAATATTAAAAAATTTTTAAATGTTGATAATGTGTTCATATTTCATGGAAATTAATATATGTATTGGATTGAGAGTTATAAAAGTTTTTTTTCTATTGTTGTTCTTTTTATTTGTTTCGGATAACTAATTATTTTTATAAGAATCATAAATGTGACTTTAGCATAAGAAACTTGTTATAATAAAAAAGAAAAAGATCAAAATGGTTTGTAATTATTTTCTCGTTTTCCGTTAATTTTTTTTAAATTACAAATTTTTAATTTTTTTTAATGTAAAAATACGTTTAAACATAAAGTACATAAAGTTTGACGTTTAAGTTAAGTATTTTTAAAGAATATTTTTATAAAGTATAAATTCTTTTATAAAGATTAGCCATTACCAACCCGCTTCGTTTGTTTTTTCGCTATATTGTATGACTATATATTGTTTTAAAGTTATTTTTGTCAAAGACCTATCATTAATTTTATAATATACTAGCTGTTACCCGCCCGCTTCGCTGGGTATTTCATGATGTTTTATAAATTTTTGCAGGTTATATATATGAATAAATTATTGATATTTAAGTCCTCGCATTAGAATTCGTTTGTATTGAAAAATATACGCCCCTCACGCCCCCTCAATGCCACTTGGGGGTCGATTTTCACGAAACGCATTTTGTGGCGTATCTCTATTCTATGAGAGGAATCTGCTTACCAAATTTCAAGACTGTGCATCTAATAGTTTAAAAATCGGAATAATTATTTATATCTCCCCTTAATTATTTATATCTCCCCCTCTCCCCTTTATATGACCCCTTGGGGGTCATTTTTCTCAAAACCCATTTTGTAGTGGATATTTACTCCATGAAAAAAACATGTCTACCAATTTTCAAGCAGGTTGGTCAAGTAGTTTAAAAACTAAAATATTTATCTATTACGCCCCTTAACCCCCGCAACGCCACTTGGGAATTATTTTCCCAAAACCCATCTTGTAGCTGATATCTACTCTATGAAAGGAATGTATTTATCAAATATAAAGACTTTGCGTCTCATAGCTTAAAAATGGAAATAAATATCTATAATTACCCCTTAGCCCCCGCAATTCCACTTGGGGGTCAATTTTCACCGAACTCATTCTGTATGGGATCTCTACTCTATGAAAGGAATCCGTTTACCTAATTTCAAGATTGTACATCGAGTAGTTTAAAAATGGAAACAATTATTTATAACGCCCCTTAGCCCCCCGTAACGCCTCTTGCGATTCGAATTTCGCAAAAAATCCGTTCTTAGCTGATCTCTACTCCATAAAAGGAACATGTCTACCAAATTTCAAATCTGTAGATTGAATAGTTCCGAAGATATCGGGATTAGTCAGTCAGTCAGTCAGTCGCTTTTCTCCTTTATATTTATAGATTGTAAAATTTTTCCATAGATTTCGCCTCTTGATCTAAGAGAGAATGAGCTTGAATTTCAAAAAGCAAGAAAATTTATCCCTTTGAAGTCTTTTTCTACAAACCCCATTTTTAGAGGATCTCCAATCAACAAAAGAAGCATGAGTACCAAGTTGCAAGTCTGTAGATACTAATAACTCAAAAATTGGAACTTTTTTATTTATAATATACTTCCATAAACTCCACAAACCCCGAGGGAGATGAGTTCAGAAAAACCCATTATTAGCGGAACTCTACTCAACAGAAGAAACATATTTTCAAAATTTCATATCTGAAAATCTCCTCGTGCAAAAAAGGGAATTTTTTTATCTATAAAACCCTCGCAAGCACCCTTGGAATTAAGTTTTTCAAAAAACCCACTCTACTCAATTTCTACTCAGCAGAAGGAAAATGTTTGCTAAATTTCGAGTTTGACTCAAATAGTTCGAAAATAGGAATTTTTGTCTATAACATTCCTGCAGGGCTCTCTCCCTCTCAGGGGGCTCACCTTCTTTAGGTGAGTACTAGTGTCACAATCCCGAGGTGCCCTAGTGATCTTTTCCTTTTTCCAAGGGGTTTACTGTCTTTGGTAAACATGGAATTAATACCCTAGTGATCCTTCTCTATTTTCGACCCTCTTTCTAGTCATCCACTTCATCCTTTCTTTCTTTTAACGTCGAGACTACAGATATATATATTATAAATATGCACATTTACAGTTCTAAATTTCTTAATTTTTGATTAGATTATATTATTAATTGTTATTAACATAGTTTCGTTTACATTTTGTAATGCGTTCATTTAGTTTCATTTTGAATTAATTAATTTTATTTTCGTTGATTTCGATATTCGTATTGTGTTTTACTAACACCGCTGGTTTCCCAACCCACACGTTTGCCCTGTGCGGCGTCTCGTAAGAAGAAAAATGGTGTCCAGGGGAACCTTTGCGTTCCCTTTGGCCCACGCTTCGCTGTAGACAGGTGGCAGGAGTGAGCCCGCTCCTGTCAATTGGCTGGTGATAAGTCTCTCAGTCCTGCAGATAAGAGGTGGTGGGTTTACCCGTTGGATCCTCGCCCTGATGCTATAGGGCTATACCCTGGGTGTACACCAGGTAAGCACCGTGCCTGGTTTTTTTCAAATGACCAGCACACTGCCTCCTTTGTTGTACTCCGTGTTGGACGGAGGCACGCCAGGATGAAGTTTGTTCCATGCTTATGGATCCGAATATGCTGTGCCCGGGTAAAGGCCTTGTATTACCCACACCACTTACCATTGAGGAAATTGCCAAGAATACACGTTTTTTTATACTGTAATTGCCAAACAACGAAATGTCCCGTAAATCTCCTTTTGCTATCTTCAAAGCTCTCCAAGGAATTGGTGAACCGAGTCAGTAAAAAAATGAGATCAGGTGATTTACTAGTTGAAACTAATTCTGCTGTTCAGTCCAAATCCTATTTACCTACTGAAACTTTTCCTGGTTGTCCGCATAAATCTCTCAATTCTAGTAGAGGAGTCATTTCCCAACCTGATCTGTTGACCCCTCCTGAGGCAGAAATCTTTGATGGATTCTCTGATCAGGGTGTAATTCAGGTCAGGAGAATCACAATAAAAAAAAGAACAAACTGTTATTCCAATCAAACATTTGATTTTGACATTCAAGAGCCCGAAGCTTCCAACTACAATTAAGGCTGATTACATAAACTGTAAAATCCGTCCATACCGAACGTGCCGAATCCTCTGCGCTGTTTTAAGTGTCAGAGGTTCGGACACTCTCAAACTTCCTGCAGCGGAAATTTAACGTGCTCCAGATGTGCTTCTGTTGAACATTCTTCCACAGATTGCAGTCTGCAGCCAAAATGTATTAATTGTTCTCAAAGCCAATCATCCGATTCAAAATTATGTCTAAAGTGGAAAACCGAAAAACAAATACAGGAAATTAAAACCAATAGAAATACATCTTACGTAGAAGCTCGAAAATTATAATAGTCCCACAGTTATCTCACACTTATACTCCAACTGCCAAATCCTCTTTTTTAACAATTCCACACAACTGGATGAAAGTATTACGAGAATAGCATGTCCACCTTTAAAATTACTTCAACCGGCTTCAAACCTTTCGAAACAAAATATATCTGCATCTATTCCTACAGTTTTCTTCCACTCAAGCACACCTATTACCTTCGAATTCTACATAAGAACCCACAATATCGGAATCTCGGCCACATATCTCTACATTTAATACAGATGTTCCTTTATCCTTAAAAGATCAAGTAATCATTAAAAAATCAAGAACACATTTTCCAGATAAATATAATGAAACATGTACCCCTCGTATTGTCCATTCCAAAGCCAATATACGTTCTCAAATTGCAGCCATTGCAGTCCAAAATTTTTAAAAACCGTTAATACCTCGTAAAAAAAAGTGCCCTCCTGAAACAAAATTTGATGCAATAGAAATAAAGATGACACCATATAAACCGAAGAAAAGATCACCGGTATAGGACACATCCGATGAAGAGAACGTGCTTGAAGAGGAAGAAGTAAGCTATCCCGTTTTAACACTGTCAAGAAATCGTAAATAACTTTTTCCAATCTCACTTATAGGACTTGGTGGGGAAAATCCCCACTAAGATATATTTACTTGTATTTTTTAAACTGACTTTGTACTCACATTATATGATTTTACATCTCAATTTTAAAACTGTTTTTATAAAACTTTTTAGAAATTTTATACTTTTCAAATATTTAAAGTTGCGTGGCGCAGCATAGCCAAAATTGGCTCTTGCGCCATAAAACCCTAAATTTACTCACTCACTCACCCTGCAGAGCTCTTACCCCCTCGGGAGTAGATTTCCTCAAAACTAATTCTTAGTGGATCTTTACTTAGGAAAAGAAACACGTTTCCCAAAATGTGTCCCAGTCTTAAGGTGTAAAAGTACGAAAACGGGAATTTTTGTCAATAACCAGCTCCGCAACCTCCTTCGGAATCGAATCCCAAAAAAAACTTGTTATTCGCGGATCTCTACTCAACTTGAAATGTAGCAAATAACTGCTACATTTGAAGTTTGTAAGTCTTATAAATAAGAAAGGATTATTTTTATCCATAACAAACCCGTCCACCCCCATCACCCCCTTTGAGAATCGATTTAAAAAATTTCAAGTTTATCGATGTAATAATTCAAAAACGACAATTTTTTTTCTATAATAACGACCCTGTAAGCCCCTTGGGATCCATTTCTACAAAACCATCCTTAACGAAACTACCCGAAAGAAAAAAACATGTTTGTCCATTTTCAAATTTGTCTAATGGTTTAAAAATGGGACTTTCTTTTATCTATAATACTCACATCAATCCCCCTTTGAGAACTAAATTTTGCAAAACCGTTCTCATCGGATCTCTAAAGAAAAAAATAAATATGCCTGACCAATTTTATATCTTCATATTTGTAGGTTTAATAGTTTAGAGATATCTTGATGAAAGAGTGTGAATCGCTTTTCTCCTTTATACACAGCTGGTCACCGTAAATGCAACACCCTGAAGGAAGCACGCAAATAACATGAAATTTACAACATGCATTAGCGGAGGTGAGATATGCAAATGATTAGAATTTCAGAGCAGACACACATCACGCACGCCTGTGGCGCCAACTCAAAGCGTTATTTAAAGCTTGGACATTTCGCCGATTTCAAGTTCGGCAATTGTGTTTTTCTTATGGTTTTTTCAAAAAACGATCAGTTATGTCTCATAGAAAACAGCGATCAGCTTTTGTTCAAGTATCCAAGTTCCCCAGAGGAAGGATAGTGACTGACCGAGATTGTGGATTATCTTTCAGGGAAATCGGTAGCCGTGTTGGACGAAACCAAACAACTGTAATGCGGATATGTGACCGTTGGATGCAGGAGGGTACGACGGACCGAAATAGTCGATCGCATCCACCTCAGTGCACCACTTCACGTGAGGACAGGCAAATTGTGCGCATGGCAGTGACGGATCGCTCAGTCACGTCACGAACCATAGCACAGCACATTGAGTCTGTAACGCATCATTCAGTGTCTGCGCGTACCACTCGACACAGTTTACAGCAGAGTGGTCTGTCCGCAAGACGTCCATTGCTTGGTCTACCCTTGACGCAGAACCACAGACGTCTCCGCCGCCAATGGTGCGATGAAAGAAGGATGTGGGCGGCAGAATGGAATGAAGTTGTCTTTACTGACGAGTCACGCATCTGTCTGCAACACCACGATGGTCGGATTCGAGTCTGGAGACACCGTGGAGAGAGGATGCTGAACAGCTGCGTTATGCACCGCCACACTGGTCCTGCACCAGGTATTATGGTATGGGGCGTTATTGGATATCACTCTCGCACTCCTCTAGTACGTATTGCCGGTACTTTAAACAGCCAGCGCTACATCTCCAAAGTGCTGGAGCCAGTTGTCCTTCCTTATCTTCAAGGCTTGGCCACAGCCATATTTCAACAGGATTCTGCGTGACCACACGTGGCACGCATTGTCCAAAGGTTCTTCGTCAATCACCAGGTTGAATCGCTTCCCTGGCCAGCTCGCTCTCCGGATCTTTCGCCGATAGAAAACATTTTGTCCATGGTTGCTCAATGATTGACCCAGATTACACCCCCATCTGCCACACCAGATCAGCTTTAGCAACGCGTGGAAGCTGCTTGGTCTGCTATACCCCAAGAACACATCCAAAGTCTCTTTGAATCAATGCCGAGGCGTGTGGCAGCTGTGATCTCCAATAATGGAGGCTACTCTGGCTACTGTGATTCTGGCAGGAACTACACTTCACAGAAGTCTATAAATTTAATCATTTGATACTTGGTAAACATGTTATCTACAAAATAAATTTTGTTGTGCTATATCTTGTCTTTCTTGGTGTTTCATTTATGGTGGCCAGCAATGTATTACAGATTTAAAAATTAAAAATATTTTTACCTTCTGAAGGTATCCGAATTCCCTAAAATTGTGAATTTTGCCAAAAATTGACAAATTTTTCATAATTTATTTTATAGGTCATCTTATTAGCTTTATAAAAATACAAAGTTAGTTATTTTCCGTTAACTAGAACAAAAAATACAAGTGTTTTACTAAAAGCAGATGCCATTACTTTAAGCAAGATATGTCATACTTTAAAACGCATTTTACTCGAAATGTGCTTTTTGGAAAATTCTCAAACGCGGTCAGCGATTGCTAAAAAAGTTTTAAAAATAATGTACTGTATGAAGTTTTTTGTGTATATGTTCTGCATAATAGTGGAAGTGTTTTAACCTTCAGATTTATCAATCACTGTTTTATTACAAATTTATAGTCCCTTATGGTAATATAATCATAGTTTTTTTTAAGCAATTTCATATAATAACTAAGATAAAGAGCTCTAGTTTTTGTAAAAATTAAAATATCTCTTATCCTGAAGATAATTTTAAAAACGAATAACATAGCAACACATCAAAATAGAAAAATTGAATATATGTTTATGAACCTTTGGTACAGAATGGACCACGTTTATGTTATTTTTTGTCAATTTTTACCCATTTTTTCCCATTTTAGTAATAATAATTTCTTTTTCTCTTCTTAAATTTAGCATATTTTTCTTAAAATATACTAAACAAATCTAAAAACCACAAAAAAAATTTACATATCTCCATTTTTTCAACAAAAAAAAGTTGTTGCAAGTAGTGGGATACCTTAATCAGGGTTGAGTAAAGTTTTTTTTTCGATTAAGTTCCAAATAAAAATAAATTATAGTTTAAAAAAATAAAAAACGCCACACTTTAAAACGAATTAAAAAGTAAAAAATACTTATTAATATAAGAATAAAATGATTAACAAGAAAATTAATGCCATTGTGGTAAAGGCGTGTGGTGCTCGATATCAATTGTTGCAATTTCTTAATAGTTCGATTCCCAAATGCAGAGTTAGTGTACAAATGTAGTACAAAGCACCCCACGCTCTCATCATAATGATATGAATTTTCTCGTAAATCATTTTATTCTTATATTAAGAACTATTTTTTACTTTTTAGTTCGATTAACTATACACAGACGTGTTTTTTAGTTTTTAGAACTATAATTTATTCATTGATGAATTAATATTAAATTCGTCATTTTTTTAGAATCTGGATCATCCATTGTCATCCTATCAGTGCGTCGATACGGCCTGGTTTGCAAAATGTAGGATCAGCCAACGTATCCTTCCCTTTTTCACATAAAGAACACTTTTGTTTGTTTGTTGTAATTCTTTTAGCCATGAACGTTTTCGCTTCAAAATTGAATTTAATCTTTTAGTTGCCAAATCTGAAATTAGTCTTCAAATCTGAAAATGGCATCTGGAGTTAGTCTCCAAATCTGAAAATAGGAAATCGTTAATCCTGATGATCCTTATCAGGAAAATTAGACAAAATTATTAAATTATTGTTTGGTCATCGGTCCTTGAAAAGTGTGCAAAATTTCGAATAAATCCGACCTTTTTAAATGAGTGAAAATGGAGTTCAAAGATTCCGTTACATATAGGTGAAGCTGATAAAAGCATGTTAAAAAAGTATAATAGCCTCTTAAGAAAGTATCTGAGTTCATTACTCTAAAAAGGGATTTTATATTTGTTTATTAAAAAGCTATTAATTGTACATATATAGAAAGTAGTTGGAAAGATTGTAAACCTACTTAACAATGTCCTATGCAACTGAAAATTTCATCGTTTTTAACACGATTACAATAAAATATTTTTCCTTGTCATTCACGTTTGTATTCTTTTCATCTTTAACCACGCATAACTGAAAATCAAGAGATCTTTTCTTATGTAACGGTCTTGATGGATCTGATCGATGCAAACTCATTATCTTTGCACAAGCGCTGGGAAAATATTTAATGGATTTTCTCTCAAAGCCTTATTTCCATTATTTTTATCTTTACGAAAGAACTATTCTTTTTGCCATCTGCAATAGTTTTCCATTCAACTGGAAAGATATCAAGGAGGAAATAGGTTTTCGAAAATATTCAAACTGATATTACGAAACTTAAAATTATTACTTCAAAGGGATCAAGATTTATTATACATATTATAATTTTTGACAAAAAAAAAATTTTTAAATCAATTCTGCAAGAAAATCTACTTTTTCTCTTGGACTTACGTATTTCATTGATTTTACATATCAAATAGATTCATCAAAAGAGATATTGCTATTAAAGGAGTGATTTCTTCTTTTATTAACTTTTCCACGTTTTCTTTTAAAAATGTAAGAAAATTACGCGCAAAGTTTTTTTTTTTAAAAAAAACTTTGTTTAAAAAAAATTTTAAATTACTTTTTTTTTTTTAAAAAAAAAAAAGGTAATTTTAAACTTTTTACCTTTTGCCACAAAGTACTCCAAAGACATTATATATAAATACACACACACACAATTATCCTTTTTTTTTTTTTTTTTTTTTTTTTTTTGCTCAGCTTGTTTGAGATGAAAAATATATTTAAAACCTTTTTAACGCGCTTTTATTACGCGCACCTGTATGTAACAGAATCTTTGAACTCGATTTTTATTCACTTTAAAAGGTCAGATTAATTCGAAATTTTGCACACTTATCAAGGACCGGTGACAATACAATATTTACTAATTTTATTCTGTTCTCTTGATCAAGATCATCAGGATGAACGATATCCCATTTCCAGATTTGGCGACTAAAAGATTAAGTTACAACCCTAAGCGAAAACACTCGTGGTTAAAACGAATACAACGAACAAAAAAGATTATTTCATCAAAGAATAAAAGATAGTTTAAAAAACTAAAAGAACACGCTTTATTGCAGATCGAACTAAAAAATTAAAAATAAATTGTAGTTGTTTTTATAGTTAATCGAACTAAAAAGCAAAAAAAAAAAAAGATTCTTAATATAGGAATAAAATTATTAACACTAAAAATAATAACAATGTGGTAAAAGCGTAGGGTCCTCGATGTCAATTGTTATAATGTCTTACTAGTTCTATTCCAAAATGCAGAGTTAGTGTAAAAATGTAGGATAAAGCACCCCCACGCTTTTACCACAAGGACATTAAATTTCTCGTTAATCATATAAAAATATTAACAATTTTTTAAAAAATTTTTTAGTTCGATTTACTATAAAAGCATGTGTTTTTTAGTTTTTTAAACTACAATTTACTGTGCTATCATTAAAAACATTACCATTTAAATAATACACCCTTATATCAATTTGTGTACTAAAAGAAAAATATTCCAGCAACTTTAATAGTATGAATATATATTTTTTTCCTCCGTTTGTGATGAGAAACCATTCCTACTTCCCTCATACCTCCCTTGTCTTCTCTCGGACCCGGCTAGATGTGTGGGGAGAACTAATTGATCAGTCGACATGATTCACTAAAATTATTTTATTGTCCTTTTTATCAACACAAGCACAATAATAATTCAACAAAGATAATTTAGATCAATCATTAGAGTGCGAAGGTGAGACCAGTTAGCCTGGGGATAATATTTACGGAAATTCAACTAATTTCTACGATAACCTATACAAGCTCGTTATTAACTCAGACGCGCACTAACAATTTACTCTCTATTTAAATAATACGCACAATACCTGAACTCTTGTCAGTCAGAAGTCCTGCAGATGAGGCCTTGAACACTAATAGTTGTCTTGATCAGATCACATCCGAGTGATCCTCACTTTGGATACCTTCAATTCTCACTTTAATACAAGTAGCTAAAGCTCATCATACTCATTAAAACTCTTAAAACTTTATGTACACACATTACTTTATTTTGCAATACTTTTTAAACTTTTAATATAATAAAAGAATATTGAAATTTTTATATTATACTCGTTAGATAGCACAATGACTTGTAAAAAAAATAATATTCTAATGGAAAATTTCCTTTTTGAATTTTTGGGAAAAGTATCTATAATGAAGAAGAGGAAACAATTTATCCACATATCAACAGATTCGATGTTAAAATCTAAATTTAAGCAAGAATAGCTTCTAAATTTTAGATTGCAAATTCATACAAAATACACGGGATTTCTCACACAGCTATAAACATTTTAATGCCATTCAAAACGTTATGTTTAAGTGAAATATATTTCGCAACGTAAGGGACTAGAAAAGCAAAGTATAAAAACAAGTTAAACTCGGAATATGTAATGCGATTGCATTTAATCTCAATAGACCTAGATTACGACAGTTTGTGTGAAAAAAAGCAAGCACATATTCCAGTTACTACATATAATGTATGAATAAATGACACTTGGATCACAAATTAATAATTTTAATAGGTAAATTATATTTAAAAAATTAGATTAGAGTTTTTAATAATAAATGCAATACTTCTTTTAATTGCCTTTACATAACGTGCCTATAACATGTTGATCTACTTTAAATATTATTTTGAGATATATTCTTCTAAGTATGTGTATGGAATTGGATTCCACGAAAGTCTACTTGAAGTCCTAGTGGTTTCACAAAGCACCTTCAAGTTCTAGGGGTCCCATGAGTTGAAAAAGCTTGAAGACCAATGCTTTTAATAAGATCATAATTCGAAGAATTTCAACGGCCAAATGTTGTTTCCGGCTGTATTCTCCGAAAAACAGGAAATTTTGAACGATATGTCAACTGGCTACATGTGATGATCATCGTCCACGTACAGGCCAAGGCCTACCGCCATACGCCATTATTACTCATTCAGTACAAAGGTTGCAGTCGGTCGATTTGGTTTGCGCGATTGTAAGTCGTGCACATTTATTTATTTCGGGTTATTGTTTGTACGAATATTTGACAGCATACATATACTGCGTACTGTCTACTTTTAAGGGTTATACAAGGGCCTACATTAGTTTAGGGCCCAGGGCCTACATTTAAGTAGGAGCCTAGGGCCTCAACAAGTCTTAAGACATCTCTGTTCACATTAGTGTCATATGATGGAATATTATTTCAATAAACAGTCACCACTTTATTGGAGATTTGGTGGAAACTATGATCTTTCAAATGGAGGCACCTAATCATGCTACAAACTATCTTCTCCATATTGTGGGTAACTTCAGTTTATCATTTCTTAAAAGCAAGCAAATCAACATTGATAGTTGTGATTTACAGCAATATATACTTAAAGATCAATTAATTTGTAGAATAAATTTTGCTCAGATATCTCCATAATTTACTTATAATAATTAAAACTTTACAATACTCCTATATATGCATATCAATAACTACTGCGTTTATGAATATGAGGTTATTTTCTTTTTGAGATAGTTATTGAAGTTTAGCCTTTGTCTTTTATAGTTAATTGCAGTCGCGGATCCTGTAATGCATTGAAATCAACTATTTCTAGCTAAGCATCCTTATTAGTAAAAGAAGTATTTGACATTTCTTATGTTTTTACTTATGTATTTTATTTTTGTGACAACTAAATGTTAAATAGCATTTGGAAATCAACGAAATAAGAAAAGAAGAGAGATAGAGGTTTGCTAAAATACTTCAAAGTAATGACTGGTAAATATTTTTTTAATAAATTAATTTAAAAACAACGTCTAGATTTCTGTATTTGCTATGCTAATGAAACCATGATAATTCATGAATTCGTTAAAATTCAAAAGGAGCCATTTCTTTCGTTGGATTGTATTTCTTTTTCTTTTGTGTGTACGTGTGTGCTAAGTCATTAACTTTAATTGAAAAACTGATTGAGAAAGGATTGATTAATCCCACAACTATTATTTTAAGTATATAAATATTATAAATGTAATCCTTATATTTTGACTAGAATTGAATCGTACAAAATCGTGGGCTTTCATAAGAGTTTGAAGCAGTCATGCACTGAATAATATTTTTAAATAAATAAGAGGCAATTTTAAATGGTTTCTGAGAAGTAAAATAAAATTCTAAAATTTGATCGATTAATTTATATATTACGTGAAACAATTCTCTTTAAGGACCATAAATAAGTCAAATAACTGATCCAGCTTCAAAGCAAACATCTGGAGAATAACTGAACAATAGAAATATTGAAAATGTTTATTTGAAAGTTTAAAAACATACGCTGAAAATGTTTCAGACAAAATTAGTTTGCTTTAATTTTAATTGTTTTTTCTTGTTTATAGACAAAATTTTCGTATTCATGTCCATCTAGATGACTCTCAACATTATCTAAGATTTATTGAGCATTATTTAAGAAATAATTCTAAATATTTCATTGAGAGAAATTTTAAAGCGTATTAAAAAATAGTATTGAAGTGATTCGAAGCAAATGCTATTTACACAACAACTCAACTCTACTGCTGAATGTAAATATTTTTTGATAAGTAGTCGATCCAAATGTGAACTATGATTGACACTTAATTTATTTATAAATAATTTATCCGCAGAAAAAAATTGCACAACTTGGTGAAAAATAAAATGAATAATCATTTGCTCTTTTCAGTTGTAGAAATAAAAATTAACGTTTTTCTTGGAAAACGTCTTGTGTAAAAACGAGT